>PVJN01019213.1:0-36956 GCA_004026805.1 Lasiurus borealis | reverse complement strand
CTTCTGCTGGAGAGGACTCAACCAGCTTCTCCAGGACCCACTATCCACAGGTGGCATCCTCCCAACTCCATCCTGGAGGTGAGCTCCTACCCAGCAGCTTTCCTTAAGGAGAACTTCCCCAAGGATCTCTCTACCAAGGTGGCTCCCTACATGTCTCTGGGCTCACCTCTGACCTTTCCCCAGGTCCAGGTATCAGACACCTTATGTAGTACCAAGACATGCAGAAGATTTTGGGGACGAAGTTGTGAATTTTGCATGCCACAGTCCTGTTGACTCCAGACCAGGACAGGTGTGAAGAACAACAGATGTGTTCCAGCTTGAAAGAAGCTGGGGAAAGAGAGAACAGTGGGATTCAAGTCAGTCTATGTTCCAGAGAGTGAGTTTATTGCACTACATTGTAAATTATCGGCATCCTCTCTGACAGGTCCACCTGCCTGGGGCATTGTATGTCTTCGTGGAAGGGGAAGCGAGTGCAAACTACACCCCCTACTCTATTTCTACTCTAGGCAGGCCCAACTCTGAAGTGACGCGAAAGGCAGGTCACTTATGCTGATCAATGTGGATACAGAAATGTGTGCTGCCTTTCCCCTGATCTCAGGCACTGACACCACGGAGTGGGGAAGTAATGCAAAGTGCATATGCAGCTACAAAAATGTATTTCCTACACTGGGAGGAGCAAGAGTATACTGGAGTACAGGCCAGATGAGCAGTACCGATAAGTGATCTTCAGCTACACACCTCCTCTTCATGAAGGGCATCATTCCTTGCAGCACAAATGGGATGCAAACTCCGCCTCCATAGACCATCAGCACCCAAAGTGAAGAGAACCAGGACTTTGAGGAGCCCTGCCTCTACATTCTCTTTATTTGATCCATTCCAATTTTTCTCACAAGCCCATTATTCTGGGGAAGGGAAGTCACTTCAGGGGAACCCAGAGAGAAGTAAACACAGCACAGCTCTAACTGAGATCCTTGTTAAAGTCCTACTGTATCCTTGGTTTCTCATCCATCTTGGAAGTAGAATGAAAATCATCCCATAATTCTGCCTCTTTTGTGCCTCTCTTCAGGTCTCTCAAGATCTGACCAGCATACTTATATCTGAGTTTATATCTGTGCCTTTTTTTTTCTACATCATAGATTCTCTTCTAATCAATAACGTCCAATTATTGTTCATGTTTTATATCTAATATTTTCATCTTCCTATAAAAAGATCCCATTTGTGATTTACCCCATCTAATTATATTTTATTTATTTTTCTTTTTGCATTATTTTATCACAATCTCTACAAAATTATAATTTCTTTTACTAAATTTGTAAAAATTTCCTCTGCCTTACTACTTTTTTTCAAAGGGTGTCATTCTCTTTCAACCACCTTTGGACTACTTCCTACCGTTGCCATGTGCCTCCTTCCATTTTGAGATTTATTGTTTGCTCTAATTATATTCTAAGAACAGGCACCTAGAGAAACCAAGATGGCGGCATAGGTGAACACTTAAACTGCTGCCTCACACAACAATTTCAAAACTACAACTAAAAGATAGAACAGACATCATCCAGAACCACAAGGAAGCTGGCTGATTGAAAATTCTACAACTAGAAGGAAAGAGAGGGGCTCACAGAGACTCAGAAGAGCTGCAAAAAGTTGAGGTACAGAGAGAACGGGCGGCAGAGTGCCTGGCTGGTTTCCTCTAGTGGGAGGGAGACAGAAACTCCCAATACACTGAACCCCAAATCCAACTGCACTGAACCCCACTTTTGGGCGAGACTCATATGGAGGGAATCTGGACTGTTGTGAGTGCATGGAAACTTAGGGGAGCTGCAAAAAGGCAGAGGTCTGAAGGCGTGCACACCATTGCACACAGATAGGACGGACTACTGATTGTGCCGCTGGCTTTCTCTAGCAGGAGGGAGACAGAACCTCCCAACTGCTCTGAACTCCACAGAACCACAGTTTTGAGTGAGACCCAGACTCATAAGGGTCCCCGGAGCACACGGGAACGAGAGTTCTGGAGGCACACGTGTGTGCACAAAGAGGGCTGCAGTGATTACGGAGGGACACTTGAGACCCAGGGACCACATAGGGTGGGGCTTACTGGAAGCCAAGGCTGTCTGCTCAGCCCTGAGACTCCACCCCATCCAAGCTCAACAGAGAGGCTTTTGCAGTTTTGGAAATCTTGTATCATAAGGCTGACTCCAGCACAGAAGTTCTCCCCGTGTAGCAAAAATGTGGAGAAAAAGGAACAGATCACAAACTAAAGAAATGGAGAAAAACAAACAACTGGATATAGAGTTCAAATCCATAGTTATAAGGATTTTCAAGAATTTCCTAGAAAAGATGGATAAATTTAGCAAGACCCAAGAGGAGATGAAAAAGGACCAACCAGAGATGAAAAAGGACCAACTAGAAATTACAACATACACTGACTGAAATAAAAAATATTTACAGAGACCTAACAACAGGCTAGAGGAATGCAAGAATCAAGTCAAAGATTTGAAATACAAAGAAGCAGAAAACACTCCACTGCAAAAAAAAAAAAAAAGAAAGAAAAAAGAATCCCAAAATTTGAAGATAATGTAAGGATTCTCTGAGACAACTCCAAGCGTCCCAACATCAGAATTACGAAGGTGCCAGAAAAAGAGGGAGAGAAAGATACTGAAAACCTATTTGAAGAAATAATGACTGAAAACTTCCCCTACCTGGTGAAAAAAATAGACTTACAAGTTCAGGAAGCACACAGAACCCCAAACAATAGGAATACAAAGAGGACCATACCAAGACACATCATAATTAAAATACCAAGAGCAAAAGACAGAGAAAATATTAAAAGCAGCAAGAGAAAAACAGTTAATTACCTATATGAGAGCACCCATATGATTGTCAGCCAATTTCTCAACAGAAACTATGCAGGCCAGACGGAAGTGGCAAGAAATATTCAAAGTGATGAATAGTAAGAACTTATAACCAAATTACTCTACCCAGCAAAGCTATCATTCAGAATTGAAGGGCAGATAAAGAGCTTCATAGATAAGAAAAAGCTAGAGGAGTTCATCAGCACCAAACCAGTACTATATGAAATGTTGAAAGGTACTCTTCAAGAAGAGGAAGAAGAAAAAGGTAATGATAAAAATTATGAACAACAAATACATACTTTGTGGATCCCCAACAAGTGAATCTAAAAATCAAATAAATTAAATATCTGATGAACAGAATAAAGTGGTGAATATAATAGAATCAGGGGCATAGAAAGGAAGTGGACTGACAATTCTCAGGGAGAAAGGGGTGAGGGGGTGCAGGGAGACTGGACAAAAATCATACACCTATGAATGAGGAAAATGCATGGGGAGGTAAGGCAGAGGGAGGGGTGGAAGCCGGGTCAAGGGGAGCTATGAGGGGGAAAAAGAGGAACAAATGTAAAAATCTGAACAATAAAGATTAAATTTAAAAAAAAAAAGAATAAAAACGGGCAGGAGGACCCCTAGCTGGCTTGGCTCATTGGATAGAACGTCGGACCGGAGGGTCCCAGTTCTATTCTGGTCATCAATGTTCTCTCTCATCTCTCCCCCTCCCTTCCATTCTCTCTAAAAATCAATGGAAATATATCCTTGGGTGAGGATTAACAACAATAACAAAAAAGGGCAGGAAAAAGACTTTGAGAGGTGATGAGTTATGTTGACTACCTTTTATTTTTAATATATTTTTATTGATTTCAAAGAAGAAGGGAGAGGGAGAAAGAGAAAAACATCAATGATGAGAATCATTGGTAGGCTGCCTCCTGCACACCCAATTTGGAGGAATCCAGCCCGCAACCTGTTGACCACAGTTGAACCCAGGACCTTTCAGTCCGCAAGCCTAGCTCTAATATTGACTATCTTGATTGTGGTGATGGTTCCTTGGGTTGTATCATAGATGTGTGTGTGTGTGTGTATATAATAAAAACTTATCAAACTGTACACTTTAAAGTTGGGTGTGTGTCCAACTCAATAAAAATGAAAACACACACACACACACACACACACAAGAACAGGCACCAACCACATTGATGCTGTGATCCCCGCAGGTCACCACTAAAGGCCACTCTAACTCACCCTCAGGTGGGGGGTTCAGCTATGGGGAGTCTGTTCTATTCATCCCCCTAAACCAGTGATTTTCAACCCTTTCATCTCATGGCACACTTAAACTAAATTCTGCAATACACCAAAAATTATATTATATTGTCTATTTGACACCAAAAAAATAGGTATAATTTTGATTCATTCACACCAGACAGCTATTGTTATGTTCGCTGTTGTCATTGGACAATCTAAGGGGAAAGATTAGCACCCCTGACTAAATGGTTAGAAATTCCATGTTTTAAAAATTCTTGTGTCCCACAGATTGAATCACAAGTTAAGTTATGCCTGTGTGCTAATTGCATCAGTCCTGAGTGGCCTAAGACTTGTTTCTGAGTCTTACTCCATCCAGTAGAGATGGGAACGGGGCTGCTCTGCCCCACAGAGGTCCTGAAATACAGCTGCACATCCCTGCTAACTGCATTCAGAACTACACTGTATGTCACCCATGACCAGCACCTGCATGAGACCCTCCACAGCCCTGCCAGCCGGTCCTAGCTGAGGCGCCCCTACTTCTATCCAACTAGGAATAGCATCAGCCACCTTGGGCCAGTCACAGAAAATAAGGCAAGGGCCAAACACACCAACTATCAAGTCCTCCCCTAAAAATGGACTAGAACTGTACAGAGGAAGCCTCTCCTCTAGATCTAATTAATGATCAAGCTCATGATTCACAGCCCAACCTCCCACCCTGAATCTTCCTTGGTAATCAGTCCTATGTAATAAAAGCCCAGTGACCAAATGGCAGAATGACCAGACTGACCCGTCGATTAGTTGTTATGACGTACACTGACCACCAGGGGGTAGGCACTCAGTGCAGAAGCTGCTCCCCTGGCGGTCAGTGCGCTACCACAGCGGTAGCGCAGCTGGGCTGACCTGGGATAAGCCGCTGCTCCCTCTGCAAACCTCTGGCCAACAGGCAGGAACCCAGGCTGCAATTGCCTCCTTGCCCCAGGCTCCTCCTTGCTCCCTGCCATCTCTTCCAGACACCCTCAGGTTGCACAGCACCGCTGCCAGGCTCAGAGCTGACCCTGCCTCACAGAGCTGACCCTGGAGGCAGGTTCGTAGCTGCCGCAGGACTGAGGCCTACTCCACTGCCTCTCAGTGCTAGAGTCCCTGGGCCCAGCCTGACCTGGTCCCCTGGCGAGGCGAGTGCTCTGGCTCCACAGGAGATGCCGGCCCAGGGAGCAGCTGCTCAGAGTGCGGGTCCACAGCCAGGGAATGAGAGGAGCTCCCACAGTGGGCCCATTCCTCCAGGCCACGCCCCCCAACAGTGCACCGGGCCTCTAGTATGGTATATTGATTAAAAATCCAAGCTCCACTCTTTACTAATCATGAGATAGGGGGCAAGTCACTTATTTTCTATCAAAGAATAACTCAGCCATTAATAAAGGGGAATATTTTTATTCATATACTGATATACAGGTTGAACTTACTGAACATAAGTAGAATATGAAATAGAAAATGGTCACAATCTGCAGCCAGTAAATATTGCTTTCTTCACCCCCCCCTTCTTTTTTTATTTGAAGTATAATTGGCATATAGTATATGAAATTCAAATGTACAGGATAAAATTTGATATTTGTATGATTTGCAAAATAATCACCCCAATAAGTCTAATTTAAAACCATCACCATATAGTTACAAATATTTTTCTTATGATCTTTTAAGATTTACTTTTAGCAACTTTCAAATATGCAATACAGTCACTGTGCTATCACATCCCCATGACATATTTAAAACTCAAGGTCTGGACCTTGTGATCCATTCACCCATTTCTCCCCCTTCTTGTCCCCAACCAATCTGTTCTCTGTATCTATGAGCTCATTGGAGGACAGGGGGAGGTACTTTTTTAGATTCACATATAAGTGAGATCATACATTATCTTTCTCTTATTTCACTTAAAATACTGCCCTTAAGGTCCATCATGTTGTCACAAATTGCACGATTTCCTTTTTTATGCCTAAATAATATTCCATTGTGTGTACAGTAATATGCCTCATTATGAAGTTTCAAGGAACAATGGACTGATCACATATACAACAGTGGACCCATAAGCTCATAGTGGAGCTAAAAACTTCCTATCACCTGGGGAGTCATAGCCATCCTAACATTGTAGCGCAATGTGTTATTCACAGGAGTGTGGTGATACTAGTATAAACAAATACTGTGCTGCCAGTCATATAAAAGTGCATATAATTATGCACAATGCAAAATACTTGATAAGGATAATAAACTATTGGTCCTGGCTCATGTATTTACTATGCTATACTTTTATTGCTCTTTTTGTAATTCTCACCTGAGAATAATCAAACCTGCAAACTATGTATGTGCCCTGACCAGGAATTGAACCCACAACCTTTTTGGTGTATGGGACAACACTCCAGCCAACTGAGCCACCTGGCCAGGGCCTTTTACTGCTATTTTAGAATGTACTCTTTCTATGTATAAAAATAAGTTTTCTGAAAAACAGTATGTGGAGTTACACTAACATCAGCCTAGACTCTTGACTGTATCTCTTGATATCATTTTCTCTTCTGCTTGATTTGGCCTCATATTGTTTTATGATTTTAGTGTAATCTGACTGTACAAGAGCAATAGGCTACTAGTATACCATCTAGGTTTGTGTATCATCAATGATGTTAAAACAACAATGAAATTGCCTAACAATATATTTCTCAGAATGCATCCCTTTTGTTTTAGCACATTTTCTTTACCCTCTCATCCATCGATGACATAAGTTGATTCCATGTCCTGGCTATTGTAAGTAATAGTGCAATAAAGCTGAAACCGGTTTGGCTCAGTGGATAGAGCATCCGCCTGTGGATTCAAGGGTCCCAGGTTTGATTCCAGTCAAGGGCATGTACCTTGATTATGGACACTACCCAGTAGGGGGTGTGCAGGAGGCGGCTGATCGATGTTTCTAATTCTCTATCCCTCTCCCTTTCTCTCTGTAAAAAAATCAACAAAATATATATATTAAAAAACAATTTTTTAAAATAGTGCAATAAAGATGGAGATATGGATCATTTTTCAAGTTCAAATTTTCCTTTCCTTCAGATAAATATCCAGAAGTAAAATTGCTGGATCATATGGTAGTTCCATTTTTAATTTTTTTTTTTGGAACTTCATATTGTTTTCTATAATGACTGCACCCATTTATATTCCCACCAACAGTACCCAAGTCTTCCCTTTTTACCACATTCTTGTCACTACTTTTTGTTTCTTGTCTTCTTGATAGTAGACATTCCAAGAGGTGTGAGGTGGTGTCTCATTGTTTTGATTTGCATTTCCCTGAGGATTAATGATGTTAAGCACCTTTTTCGTACCCATGCTGGCCATTTGTATATCTTCTTTGGAAAGTGTTGCTTTCTCCTTTTCTTAGAAAGAGATGATTGGCTGCAGGCTATCCAAGAGGGCAGCTTGAACAGTCTGCTCTTGAGCAAGCTGTGGCAGTCATCAGGAAAAGTTAAGTGAGTTACTTAACACATTCTCTGAGAAAGTGTGTGGTTTCTGTTATCTGTCACTGTATAAGAACTGCCGATTTTACAGTGCTCCTCCATCTGAATACATAATGAATGCACCTTAGTGTAAGCACAGAGTTCCAATTCTCCAGTCTCTTCTTGTTGTAATAGTCTCTTGGAAAACAGCTTTCTAGATGTGTTAGAAATAACAGAAACTTCTTGGGAGCAGTACCTATGAAAGAGGACATAAAATAGGCGAGGAAAATCTTTAGATCATGATGCAGATCTGATATCTGTGAAGAGAGGAGGAAGAAAGGATTGGGAAGCAAGAGTTTCAGACTATAGTGCAACTTCGAGAAAATCTCAGCCACTCCAAGAGAGAGCTCCAAAGACTTGTGATTTGTTCAGGCACTGGCTGGACCTCCTTGGGGTGAGGATAGCACAGGTAGAACATGTTACTTGGGTGCATACTTCATAGCAAACTCTCTCGCAGCTCTAGAGCAACCACTTTGGGTCAAAACTCAACTCTCTGAGGAGCTGTATCAGTTCATTTTTGCTGTATAACAAGCAAGCCTAAAACAGTGGCTTTAAAAAAATAAATAAATATTTCTCACACATTCGAGAGTTGACCCTGTTGATGGTGATGGTCTCAGGTAGATTTGTTCACATGTCTAGGAACTGGATGGCTGTCATCTAATCTATAGCTGATTCTCAAAAAAAAAAAAAAAACCGTAGTTTTGGTCAATGTCCTCCCATTATAATGTTGATGAGATGCCAAAGGAACTTGCCTCTTGTTTATATCAATTAGCCTATAGTAAAATTAGCTTTATTATATGTCGTTTTGTTTAAAGTTGCAGAACCTAGCCATGATGTTAAGTGAGGTCTTACTGTAGACTGACCTCCTCTAGAGCAGCTAGCGCTGGCTTCAGGGTCTCTCATCTTCCCTCAGGCTGGCTTAGAAGTGTCGTCCTCTCACTAATGTCAGCACAAAAGAAAGCAAATGGAAATACACAAAGCCTCTTTCACTTCTGTCTCATTCTATTGGCCAATGCAAGTCACAAGATTGAGCCCTATGTTAAGGGGCAGCCCATGATTGGAGGGAACTGAAAAGTTACATGGCCTCTCATTGATGTTTCTGCCTATCTCTCCTTCTCCCTTCCTCTCTGAAATCAATAAAAATATATTTTTTTAAAAGTTACATGGCGCCCTGGCTGGTTTGGCTCAGTGGATAGAGCGTCAGCCTACAGACTGAAAGGTCCCAGGTTCGATTCCGGTCAAGGGCATGTATCTTGGTTGCAGGCACATCCTCAGTCGGGAGTGTGCAGAAGGCAGCTGATCGATGTTTCTCTTTCATTGATGTTTCTCTCTATCCCTCTTCCTTCCTCTCTGTAAAAAAAAAAAATCAATAAAATATATTTTTTTTAAAAAGTTACATGGCAAAGGACAGATGTTAGGGAAGGTTGGAGGCCTGGAGCCTTCATTACAAACCACGACAGAATCCAGAAGGATTATGAAGACTTTAGGAGTCTCTTTTTTCAGTGTGAAATGTCTGCTAACAGTGACCATACTAGATATCAGAAGCCAGAGGAAGGCCAGAAATATGAGAACATTCACAAATATCACAAGAATCATTTGAAAATCACTTTATATCCAGTTTTTGCATTGGCCTAAGTCCAATCAGAAGAAAATATCCCATTCTAGCTGGTTTGGCTCAGTGCATAGAGCATTGGCCCACTGACTGAAGGGTCCTGGATTCAATTCCAGTCAAGGGCACATGCCTAGGTTGTGGGCTTGATTCCCAATGGGGGTCATGCAGGAGACAGCCGATCAATGTTGCTCTCTCATCACTGATGTTTCTATCTCTCACTCCCTTCCTCTCTAAAGTCAATAAAAATATTTTTTTAAAAAAAGAAGAAAATGTCCCATGAATCAGTTGGCCAACTTTAGATAAAAGCCTTTTTTTCTTAATTAATTATTCTAATTTTCCTAAAGCATTTCTTTTTTTTTTAGTTGGATAAACAAGATTATTTGTAAATTTAGTCAACATATATAATTGACCTAAAAACTTCAATAGGAGGATAAAATTTTAAAAACCACTTGGAAGACCAGCTTTATAAAGTGATTTCCCCAAGACCATATACCAGCATTTCTAATGAGATGTGTTAGTTATTGCACAGATTCTGGCTTGGAGGCTCTCCCCCCCCCAAAAAAAAAAAAAATGAGGGCAATTTAATATCTAGAACCATTTTAAGCAACATGTTTATACTTGTCTCTTAGAATTCTTTACCTTGGGCTGTTTTATTTGCTATTTGGACCACAGTGAGGGATAAATATGTTTGGAAACCTGTCTTAGTTTGGAAATACCAATGAGGGCTAGAAATTCTTGATTTAATGGTGAAATCTGGTTGTAAGCTATCGCTTTAAGCTGTTAACAAAATGTGAACACCTGGGGAAGGAATTCCCCTCTCTGAGCTGTGGTTCTATGTGTCCAGAAGAACAATGCAGCCCATACACAGTTCAAAGGCCTGGTCTGAATGAATACAGTGAGGTCTGGTTCACAGTATGTCAGGAAGAGGCAGAGGGACCTTACAGTGCATCTCCCCAGAGTCGCAGCTATCACATATGGATCTAATGAGAACATTATTCCCTGACACAGCATCAGAAAAAGCCACACACCACACTCAGATTCCCTCCGGCATCAATCCTGAGAACTCTCAAATATCACCCACTGGCAAAGATCCCTGAACGCCCAGGGTCAATTCCAATACAAGGGCTAAACTTTGCTTTGGCATCCCGCTTACCTTTTGCAATAACAAATCAGTCCAATGATACCTGCTACAATACAGCCAACAGTAATATAAGTATCGGTAGTCGTCCAGGCATTCCGAATCTCAGATCCTGCAGAAAGAGGAAGCAAACGTTAAAAGAAGACCTACGGGCAGGGGCCAAAGTGACCACACAACCACTGCT
Organism: Lasiurus borealis; assembly: GCA_004026805.1. Classification (NCBI taxonomy): domain Eukaryota; kingdom Metazoa; phylum Chordata; class Mammalia; order Chiroptera; family Vespertilionidae; genus Lasiurus; species Lasiurus borealis. The sequence goes on along the minus strand of PVJN01019213.1, from coordinate 26,413 downwards.
AAGATACCTGTGGTGGTGTGTCATTTCCCTGTCATAGACATAACCACCAATCCTCTTGCCACACTTCTTGTTATCCCTATCACATACACCTCCACACATCAAATAGTGTGTTTAACACCTTCCAGAAATACACGGCAATATGGAATACCACCTACCACATACGTATACCGTGCACGTGTCCAAGCTTCCACACTATACCATCTTACATCACTATATGCTGCTATCTATTGAATATCAAAATTCATATGTTGAAATCCTAATACCCAATGTGATGGTATTAGGAGGTAGAGTTTTTGGGATATCATTAGGTCATGAGAGAGAAGCCCTTGTGAATAATTAATGTCTTTATGTAAGAGGCCCTAAGAAGATTCCCTCATCCCTACCACCATGTGAGGATACAAGGAATCTGTGACCCAGAAGAAAACCCTCACCCAGCCATCCTGGCACACAGATCTCAGGCTTCCAGCCTCCAAAATGTGAGAAATAAAGCTGTTGACTATAAGCCACAAGTCACCAACACAAATCTCTCTTATTATACTAAAGGCCCAGTGCACACAAAATCATGCGCAGGTAGCTCACCTCCTCTAGCCTCAGCTGGCCGCCCTGCCCATCACCGCTAGTAGATCACACCCCGCCCCCCTTGCCCCACCCACCACCCCCAGCCGCTGCTGCTCATTTGGTTGTGACAGCATTATGGCACGATGGCCACGGGCCCCTTATATGAGAGATTATACACACAAAGCATATTTCAATCCCATATTTCCCATGTCCCACACATATTCTCCACACACCACACTCATACACATCCCTGACCCTTGCTTCCAAAAACAATTCCTCTCTCCCTCTAGGGTCACCTGAGGCCCCATCTGGCAAAACCAGTCAGCTCCTGCCTCCCTAACTCCTCTCAGCTCTAGGCAGATGCATTTGACCTGCAGTCATTCCCACCCAGGACCAAAGCCATGACCATGGAAACCAAGATATGAGCTCAATTAACCCCAGCCCACCAGCAGGGGGCGTTCTGTAGTGCGCTGTATTATCTTAAGCTCAGGATCTAGTGTGCCTGGGAAAAGGTCTTGGCATTTGCAGGACTCCCTACTATAAACTCCCCAGCTTGGACACAGAACTACTGATCAACCTCTACCAGCCAACAGTTTGCTGTGGCCTGGAGCCTGGCCAGAAGAGTTGCGGGGAGGTCTGGGTCTCTGGCCTCTGATAGACCCTTATCCTCAGGGGGCATAGACAGGATCCTATCCCCTTTCTCCGCGTAGCTGACAGGCTTCCCATTCCAGGTCATACAGATCACCCAGCTCCTTAAGCTGCCATAAGTTAACAGCAACCCTGAGGACTCTTGTCACTACTCTCCACCTATTAGGCCATCCACCCTGATGTAGGGACCTAGTCTGGACTGCTGACTCTGGGGCTGAAGTAGGCCAAACCAAGCTTTCTCCCCTTCCTCATTAGCCCCCATCTTGGCCTAGACTAACTGGGAATCTGAGTGTTACGTTGTACCCCCTCAAGGTGAAGAGTAAGGGAAACGTTTAGAGGATGCTTACCTCTCTGAGACAGGGTCAAGTTCACCCTGCAGAAGGTGGTCAGGGATTTGTAACTTATCACACATTGGTAGGTGGACGCGTTGTGTTCCGGCCTCACACGGCTGGTGATGTTATATGTGCCGTCCTTATCCTTGATGGCTGGACCAGTGGTGATACCTTCAGAAATCTCCTGGCCCTGGGGATTTTCCTGGGTCCCTGCATACCATTTTATGGAAACGTCCTTGGGATAGAATCCACTTGCCTTACACAAAATATTTTCGCCGCCATCACCTTTTGCCATGGTTTGCTCCTGAAACAAGGTGCACTCTGGGAAAGCTGCCAGGGAAGAGAAGTCATGATTTGAGGATAGGTTGGGAGTAGCTTATTAGCAGTTTAAAGCCTGACCCTAGCAAGCCTCCAGGAAGGGTGAGTGAGGCGAATGAGATTCTGCTTAGCCTACGTAACCTGGGTATGCTGATTCTAGTACCAATATGATGCTAATAGACCATGACCCCGACTCTCACAGCCATTTTGAAAAGCAGAGTTTCTTAAGCCACTTGGTGTCATAGACACCTTTGAGAATCGAAGGAAAGCTTTGGAACACTGGTGTGGTAAAAACTGCTATCTATTCTTCAATGACATATCCAAGTTAAAGCTATATCTCCCAACTTCCACTTCAGCTGGTGTAAGCCATGTGAACTCAGGGTCTACTAGTTCAGATAGAATCAGAAGTAGAGAAAGGAACCTCAAGGAAGTACCCTTGAAGAATAAGGTTTTAAAGAATTAAGTACTATGTCCTTCTTCCCCTCACTCCTTCTTCCTTCCTGGAGAACGGCTGGAAGACTATGTCATGGTTCAAGATGGAGAAGCCATTTCCAAACACAAGGTGAAAGCTACATGTTAAGGATGCCAGAGTGGCAAGATAAAAGGACTCTGGGTCCCAGATGATCACAGAACTGCCCTACCTGCCCAGGGTTGGCTCCATTTTTGTGAAAGAAAAATAAACTACCTTTTTAAAAGCCCCTGTTGCTCTGGCCAGTGTGGCTCAGTTGGTTGAGTGTCATCCCATGACCAAGAGGTGGCCGAGTTGATTCTCAGTCAGGACACATGCCCTGGTTGCAGGCTCAGTCTCCAGTAGGGGGCGTGCAGGAGGCAGCCAATCAATATTTCTCAAACATCAATGTTTCTCTCCCTCTCCATCGCCTTTCCTCTCTCTCTAACATCAAGAAAAACATATTTTTAAATTAATTAATTTAATTAAAAATAATAAAAGCCCTTGTTGACTTCTGGTTTCCTCTCTGTAAAGAACTATCCTCATAATAGGAAAAAATGCTGAAGTGAACAAACTGCAAATCAACAACTTTTCTTAGATCCATCAGAGAACTGAGGTGACAGGGCAAACCACAACCCTGAAGGCTAGAGAGACAAGCAGATTGAGACAACCACAGCCAAAATCATATTACCATAAGCAGAAGGTGCTGGAGTTATAACTGACAAATTGCTAAAGGATGAAGGTGGATTAGCTGGAGGCCAGTCTTAGGAGGTTTTTCTGGGTTTTGCCTCCAGGAACTCCCGTTTCTCCCCCAATCCCATCAGGTTCTTGCAGTTGCAAGGAAAATTCCCTCCAGTTTGGAAGAGAAGGGAGAGGAAAAGTACCCATTTAAAAATATACCCAGTGTGTTCTCCATAACAAAGAATGTTCTCAAGTAAGGAGACTTTGCCAGAGCCCTGGCTGACCTGGAAAAATGGCGATTAGCTCTTCAGCTCTCTATAACCTTCCTTTCTCACCCAGGAATACTTCTAAAGGTCATAGCCTACGACTCAGGCCACCCAGAGAATGAGTTTTAATATCAGATGATAGATTGCTTCCCCTCCACACCACTTTACCACCACATCAACAGGGCTTCTATATTCTGTCCCATTGACCTATATGCATATCTTTAGGTCAATACCACACTCTCTTGATAATAAAAACTCCAATTTCATTAAAAAAAAAAAAAGAAATCAATGGAAAAAATCCTCAGGTGAGAATTAACAACAACAATAACAAAAAATAAAGGGACTTATATAGCATACTAACCCTAATCTAAAGAAAATTGGAATAGCTCTATGAATTTCAAAGTAGCCTTAGAACAAGAAAAATTATCAGGGACATTAGGTCAAAACTAAGGTTATCTGAATAAACTATGGACATCAATTAATAAAAATATATCAATATTGGTTCATTAATTATAACAAATATACCATACTAATACAAGAAATTAATAATAGAGGAAGTGGTATGTACACAGGCAGGAGTCATTAAAAGAAACCATCTTTGCAATTTTTTCTATAAACCTAAAATTGTTCTAAAAAATAAAGTCTATTAATTTTTTTAAAATCTTTTTAGGCGTTCTGTCAGTTACGAAGGAAATGAATCCTGATACACTTTCCCATCCTCCTAATTAATATATACAAAACATTCGAAGTCTTAAGTACAATTTTGAAGGGGTCATAGACATTGCCCCCGTTATAGGCTGTGTTGTGGCCCCACCCCCAAATTCATATGTTGACGCCCCAAGCCCATTCTCTTAGACTGTGACTGTATTTGGAGATAGGGTCTTTTTTTAAACTCGGGACCCTTTGCTCCACAGGCCCACGCTCTATCTATCCACTGAGCCAAACCGGTTAGGGCTGGAGACAGAGTCTTTACAAAGGTATTATTACATCTGTTTGGAGAAAAGGACACTGAGGTTCAGCGTGATTAATAACTTGCCCTAGGTGTCCAGACATCCAGGGAAGCCCAGAACTTAAACCCATGTCTATCCAACTCCAAGGCCCAAACTTCTGCTCTACTTCACTGAATATATCTCCACCCCAAGCCCCATCACCATGGGAACCACTGCCTCAGGCACTCACCCAAAACATTTAGAAAGCCCTTTCCCCGGGCCTCTTCCGGGGTGACCACCACCTTACATCGGTACTCTCCTGCATCACTCAGCTGGACTCCAGGAAGGTGCAGTGAGAAGTCCCCCTTCTCCATCCCCGCTAGAGACACGCTGGCTCCGGGTCTGAATGCCTTTCGATGCTTTCCATACATTTCAAACACCTCGTGCTCTGCTCCATGCGCCTGAGGCTTCAGATACCAGATAATGCCCGTAATGTTGGTGTTGAGGGGTGTGGAACCAGGGACCTTGCAGGAGATGGTGGCATTGTCATTCAGCAACACACTCTGATTCTTCCCTGTCTCCACTGTCAAGAAATCTGTGGAAATAATAAAATTCCGTTTTGGGAGAACCTTGGGGGAAAAAAAAAAGTTAGGCCTTATACTCTTAGACACTACTGTGTAATTAAAAACTAATTCCTTACCAAGACCGGTTTGGCTCAGTGGGTAGAGTGTCAGCCTATGGACTGAAGGGTCCTGGGTTTGATTCGGTCAAGAGCAGGTACCTTGGTTGCCAGCACATTCTCAGTGGGGGGCGTGCAGGAGGCAGCTGATTGATGCTTCTCTCTCATCAATGTTTCTAACTCTCTCTCTCTCTCTCCTTTCCTCTCTCTAAAAAATCAGTAAAATATATAAAAAATAATTAAAAAATAAAAACTTATTCCTTGCCCTAACCGGTCCCCAGTAGGGGGCATACAGCTGGCACCCGATCAATGAGTCTCTCCTCCTAAATATTTGTCTCTCCCTCCATCCCAACCCCCGTTTCTCTCTAACATCAATTAAAAAAAAAATTTTTTTTTTTAAAGAGCTTACAATGTAGCAGGCAATCTACCTGACCCTCTAAAAAACAAAACACACACAAAAAAAAACAAATTCCTTTTGGGAGGGGGAGGGATCTCATGTAGAGAGTCCCTTAGTTCATGGCCCCTCCTTAATCCGCCTAAGATCCTCCAACTTCGTTCGTCCTTTTCAATATTGATTTGATCACTCTGGTCTCTTGCAACTTCTTAGAAATTTTCAAATCCGTTGAATTAATTCCTACAACTCCACAGAGGACAGTTTAGAGTTGGGGACTGTTAAGACACAGGTGGCGCCGAAACCGGTTTGGCTCAGTGGATGGAGCATCGGCCTGGGGACTGAAAGGTCCCAGGTTCGATTCCCGTCGGGGACACGTACATTGGTTGCGGGCACATCCCTAGTAAGGGGCGCGCAGGAGGCGGCTGATCGATGTCTCTCTCTCATCGATGTTTCTGGCTTTCTGTCCCTTTCCCTTCCTCTCCCCTTTCCCTTCCTCTCCCCTTTCCCTTCCTCTCTGTGAAAAATCAATAAAATATATAAAGACACAGGTGGCTGCGGACGTCAGGCGGGACGCCCGAAGGAGATGAACAGGGAGAGGCCCCACCCCAACTCACCCCGGCCTACCTGCGGGGGACCCCCAGCACCACAGAACCGGAAGCAGCCGCAGGAGGCCCCGCAACACGCGGCCTGTCGCCGGCTCCGCGACAGCCATGCCGGAGGGGGACCCGTGCGCCGGGCCCGGGTCTGCATCGGAGGCCGTCGCCGAGTTTCTTTCTAGAAGTCGCGCCTTAGGGCGGTCACGTGCTCGGTACGAGCGCGGTTTCTCTGCGCCTGCCCCGCCCCTTGCGTCAGCCTAGCCCGCCTGGAGGTGGGGGGACACTCCCCACAGCCTCGGCCCTCAGCCTCCCCTCGGACTGATCCCCTTGGAGCGGCAGCCCCGGAAGTTCTCTCGGTCCCCGCCTAGTGATCCGCTCTCCACCCTTCATCCCACCCCTTCCCAGGCTTTGCTCTCAGCCGGGAAGCTTCCGCATTCTCCTGCACCTGCGCGCACACACACACCTGCGCAGACACACACACACCTGCAGGCTCCAGTCTCGGCCTCGCAAACTCCTCCGTCTTCGCCTGGTGATTCCTTCTCTGTAAAAAAAAAAAAAAATCAATAAAACTTATTTTTTTTTAATTATCTCAAAACTATTTTTGAAATTGTAGCCTAAATTAAAATAGAGCATATGCTTTCTAGCGGCGAGACTGACAGCACAGATGGAGGACTGGACGGTGCATCGCTACACTCACTGCCTTCTCTCTGAGCCCCCGGCCTGTGTTGACCTATGTGAACGGTGTTCATAATGGGTCGGTTTACTTTAAAAACCTCACTTTGGAGAACTATAATGCTTTCCAAGATAGAAGTTAAATTTACTGAATTGTAAACAATTTCAGACAAGCAAGAGGTAGTTTTTAAAATGTTTTCAATTGTAGTTGAAAGGCAATATTATATTAGTTTCAAGTGTACAGAATAGTGATTTGACATTTATACAACTTGCAAAGTGATCATCCCAATTAATCTAGTACCCACCTGATAGCAAGAGAGAGTTTTAATGAAGAAAACCTGAAAAGAGACTTGTAAAATATGATCTAGTAGAAAAAAAAACTGTGGGGCTGTGTGTAATCAGGAGCTGTGAGCCCCCTTGCTGATTTGTCTCTCCTGAACTTCTTTCTCTCTATTTCCTCATCTCCAGAGGCTGAAGTTCCAGGAAGCTGATGGAGCATAAGGGTCTGAGGGTCCTTAGCACTGAGCTTTCATAGCACCAGATGCAGGGCCGGAGGTCTTCCTGCAATATGGAGCCAGAGAGTAGATTATGGAAAATGTTCAATAATTAGATGTGTGAAGCTGTTAGCAGATAATTAGTTTTCATCAATATCTATCAAAATAAAGATTCTACCCACAACTTGATATACTTGATAATGGGGTCTATACAGTCTGAAAGGCACCGTGCTTGATTGTATATGGGAATCATATAGAATAGCGCTTATCTGAATTTTGCTTTATGTAGGGCACACACTTTCAGCTGTGCTACAGCTAGTGTACCTGTGGTTGAGGACACGTTTGTTTATTTGGCATCCTTTCATTTAAAAATAATTTTGATCAACCGTGAAAGAGGAAAAGCTAAATTATCTTTCAGTTCTCTATGTATAAAATAAAGATACTACAGCCTGGCCAGCATAGCTCAGTAGTTGAGCTTCGACCTATGAACCAGGAGGTCATGGTTCAATTCCTGGTCAAGACACATGCCTGGGTTGCAGGCTCAATTCCCAGTAGAGGGTGTGCAGGAGACAGCAGATCAATGACACTCTCTCATCATTGATGTTTCTATTTCTCTCTCCCTTTCCCTTCAATAAAAATATTTTTTAAAAAGATACTACAAAATCATTACAAAGACATTTACAGTCCCCTCCCTCCAAATATGTAAAAAAAAAAAAAAGCAACAGAAATATGTCAAGCAGTTAATAAAACTAGAATGTTGTTTTTCTGGATTTTGAAATATTTGTGCTAATTGTCAAGTTATAAAATTTGTAAATTGCGATATCTGTTATTCTAAATAAATATTCACATATGTAAATATATATACACATATATACATATATATACATATATGTATATATATATATATAACTAGAAACTACCTTTAGTGTTCCCAACTGTATTGACAATTATTGAATTATTCATGATAAGTTTTCTTTGGCAACTTTTTAGACTATCAATTAACACAAATGGACAACTAAACAACTATAAAGGTTTGAGCTAACTTAGTATTTCAAAAATTCATTAAAAATTATTTAAATGTAATTTCTTATAGATGCTAAAATAGGAAGGTCTCCAAACATGCCTAATGTCAATATAATAGACAACAAAAATTGCTAACTAATCACCACTAAAAGTTTACAGTTGTATGTACAAGTATATAATTCAACTCAAACACTAGTAAAACTATTACAATATTGATTCCAATTTTCTATCAGACTTTCTGTGATAAAGCACAAAAGTTAAATGTAGAAACTAACATCTGGGTATATGTCAATTTTTCTGGAAGGCTATTCCAAAGTGGCCTAAATTAACCAGAATATAAATTCTTATCACAATGCCACATAATATTAAAGTATATTGATAACTTAGTACGTAGTTTTAATTCTGTCTATGGAATAAGCCTATTTTGGAGGCTTGGCACAATATTACCAAGAAATTTAACAAAAAGCTCAAGTCCAGGTTTATAACTAAAAAGTCTTTTCTATACATTACAAAATCATCAACTTAAATTATAAATGGCTCCCACTAATTACTACCACTCAAAATTCACGCAAAGAAATATGAAACAGGTGGCAGAAAGTGCTGGCACATTCACATTGCAGAGACAAGTGATAGAATGGTAGCCAGCAAAAATTCAAATAGGCATAAGTGTAAACATTTGAATGCCAACTTTCATGAGTAAGACACAGAAAATGATCGATTTAATAATTTTACGTACAGCTTATCTATAATTCAAAACAAGTAAAACTGAAAATTTCCTACGTAAAAGCCACCATAAAGTCAAATAAAATACCAAATAATAGTCTTACAAACTGGTCTGGGAATTTCTGAGCCCCTGACTTTCAAGGTAAAACAGGCATTCTCCGCTTTGGCCAGGCTCTGTTTCAAGGCATACAGCTTCTTAGAAACCTCATAAGGTCTGGTATTGCCATTGAATGAAAACCCACCATAAACCCAACACAAGAACTGGCTCACTTCAAAAGGGGTGTCAATGTCCCCATTGCCCCACACCGCTAATACACATCAGCATCAACTCACCTGTTAGATCAGTCACTCCCGGGAGGTAATCAACAGGGGTGGTTTTCAGACTCCAAGTACCAAAAACTCTTCATTGTGAACATTGAGCATCGGAAGAGGGCTTCTGTCCTCCAGTCTCAGATGATGAGTTGCCCCTCCTCTTGTTTTTAGGTTAATTCTTTTAAATGACCTTGATCCATCTCCTCCCACTTCTTCCAGACCTTGCTTCATGAGGGGTATGCCCTTGGGCAAGTTATTTCATCTCTCTCTAAACCTCAGTTTCCTCCTAGTCTTACTTTCTTTCCCATTGTCTTCTGTTGTAAATACCAGTTGTTTATTAATTTCATCTATACTGATAAGTGACTGTGTTTTAATAAACTGTGGAAAAGAGACAGCCTCCACATATTTCTGCAGTCCTGTCGTAAGTCCTGTGGTAATGGCTCTATGGAATTAATGCATCTCTTCTCCGGAGAGCTCCTGTCAGTATCTTTTGTCTGACACCATCTAATTTAACTTCTGACTCAGTCCATATTTACTCCATATAGAAGCACTTGTTATCCAATGGGGCAGAAAAATTATCCTTTACTTTCTACAGTTATATCCCGACTAAGTTTCACAAGTCTCTCATATTTGTCCTGTCTTGCATCAAGTTCCTGCTGAAATGATTTGAAGGCCACCATCACGGGTGACAATGCATTAACCTCCTACCCTTCTCTCCTCTGGTTGTGGGGAAAATTGTCATGCTCCCTTTTCCTGAACCCTCCCAGTTCTTCTTTGTTGTTCATGTCGTCACAGCCTACAGCGAGTAGAGTAGAGACAGAGTGTCTTGGACCTGGTGGAGTACATGAGAGGGGCAGGGGGAAGAGCCTGCCAGGCCCTCTGACATGTCGCAGGAGCAGAGTTGGAAGTCGCTCTCGGCTTGTGCATTGCCTTCTTCAGTGCAGGTAATTTTGAGAATATTTTTATTAATGCTGGGGACAGTGGAACAAAGGAAGGACGCAGGGTAGTAGAAGCAACAGGAGAGAGTCTAGGCAGTGCTCTGCTTTGGTTATCTAGAAAGATTATAGGAAAGAAGTGATCCAAGGTGGAACTGCTTTGCTCACTAGAAAGTCAGAGAAAAGGTGCCATGGATACAGGTTCTGGGGGTTAGCCTGGAAGGAGCTGCTGCTGCCTGTTGCTCCCCTGAGTGCAAGTCTCTGTGGGGACCCACAGTGTTTAGGAGAAAGAAAGGCCCCGAGACGATGACTCTGAAATGTTACTGTTTTGTAAACAATCTGTTCTTTCAATAGTGCCAAATTTGTCATTTTGCCCCCAAAAATTACAACAAATATTACATATTGTTCTGATTTTACATTTAATATAATTAAAAATGAACCTATACAAATGATCTTAGCAATAATATTCCAACAAATATTGCACTGAAAGAATTTTCACAACACATAGTCAATAAATGAATTAAAATATAATAAATTTATATAAAATCTGTTTTTCTGATTATCAATTAAAATCCAATTATTTCTTTATGGTTTAAAAAACGGTCCAATTATCTAAATAAGCCAAGAAAAATTAAGTACACATAAGACTAATAAAATTTCTTTCCAAAGTTTAAAATTAACAGAACATTTTGGGCCACATACTTACAAAAGGTTAAATCTTTAATTCAACATTTAAATAGAAAATTTTTAAGAATTTCCCCCAAATAAAATGCTAACTTTAAAATAGGATATATAAATCATCATTATTAAATGGTTTTTATAGCCATAATAAAGGTCTCCCAGCTTTTTTATATCCTCCTTAAATAATAATAGTTTTAAAATACATTGTGTACCCCAGCAGATACTTTCTATTTCACAGTTGTTAACAAAGGGGAATTTTTTTTTTTGGACTAGACCAGGACGTAAATTGAGCAATCTCTGAAGTAGCATCATTTATTGTTTCTTTCTTACTATTGCCTGCATGATCTGAGTTTTAATTAAATTCTTTCTTTTCTCTGTACTCTCCCATTTTCCTACTTCTGTAAGACTTTTCCATTGTTGTATTTCTAATGCACCTCCCTAATCGCTGAAGAAAGCTTTGAGGGATGTAGAAAGTTATAGCACTATTGTCAGCTATCTTAAAGTTTCACAGCCACCAGCTTCATGTAGCTTATTACTAGGCTCTTCAAATGAATTATCTCCTGCCCTCAGAATCCTGAATTACCATCTGGGACCACTGGCTCCTAGCCGCTCACCTGCCTGCTTGCCTGATCGCCCCAACCACTCTGCCGGATCACTCCTAACCACTCTGCCTGCCTGCCTGATGACCCTAACTGCCCTCCCCTGCCAGCCTGATCACCCCTCATGCCTCTGCTTTGGGCCTGCCACCATGGCTTTGAAGTTCTACCAAACTAAAGTGTGGTAGACTTCAGAATGCTAGCATGTGGGGTTGCCTGCCTACCTGATCACCCCTAACCACTCTGCCTGCCTGCCTGCCTACCTGATGCCCCTAACTGCCCTACCCTGCCAGCCTGATTGCCCCTCACTATCTCTGCCTTGGGCCTGCCACCATGGCTTTGTCCGGAAGGACGTCCAGAAGGATGTCGGGAAAATGTTCGGTCTAATTAACATGTTACCCTTTTATTAGTATAGATAATTTGCTGAAAACTAAGAGGCATGTCTACATAAATATCCAACCATTATTTATTCATGCATAGAAGCATTTTAAGAAATTTCTCTAAGTTCTCCTCCAATTACCTTTTGACTTAACCACACTCCACCATCTAAAAGAGTTTATGCTGGGAAAACCTGTCTTATCACAATTTCTGGGCATAGATATGATAATAAATAAAAATATATTCCAGACTATTTTTTAATGTTACCTACAAAAGATAGGAATTCTTCTCCATCCCTAACAAACCAAAGCATTTCTCTGTTGAGTGATTTTTGTGGGGGGGGTTTAAAGCTGAATATAAGCAGAACATTTCTAGATTGCTATACTTAATTTTGGGATCCATGATTTAAGGAAAAAAATCTGAAGTATATTTGGAGAAATATGTAATAATTAGTTAAAAACTTATAAAATGAAAACTAGGAGTTTAAAAAGTATTAATTTTAATAGAAGCAGTGTAAAATTATGAGGTGTTACAGTGGATTAATTCACTTGAAAAGTTTAAACATGCATTCCTGTACTACAGAGGTAGGAAAGTTAAACACTATTATTCCCCAGCCTCCCTTGCAGCTAGGGTTCCAGGTATGATTGGTCCAACAATCAGATGCACTCACTTGAGACTTTCACTTGGAGCCGAGTTTGCCAACACAAAGCGTGGCAGCAGAAGTGTGATTCTGGAGCTGGAAACTGTTCATGTCTTTCTAATCCAGCAGGCAGCTTCCCAATGTGGCAGGCAGCTTCTTGATTATTCCAAAAGCAGCAGCTTCTTTGGCAGCCCTCTCTTGTGATGTAGTTCCTAGAAGCTTAGCCTAGTTTCTGTTTCTTCAGCCCTCTCAAAATTTCTATAAGCTATTTCCCATAATCAATCCCATTCAGTTTAATAGCTAAAGAAGATTCTATGACCTACATCCATGAATCTTGACCTAAACTGAATCTGATAGCTAGAAGTAAGGTGCAACAAAAGGATCTTAAATATGAAGTGGGCTGAGCTGAAGAGGTAGAGCTTTAGGCCATGAGGCCTTATGCCAACTGAAGTAAGGGTTTCAAAGAAAGTGTGGTAGAATGTCAGAATGCTGGCATGTGGGGCTGCCTCTGACTCTTTTGGCAAAATCCTATAAGACAAATACTACTCGGGCTAAGGTTTACAAGTCTGCAAAGATGGAAAGGTATATATCGCTTTGCTGAGGGAATTGTTTTCTGTCTAAAAAAAAAAAAAAAAAATTGACAAAGTCCCAAATCTGGAGCCTTGAAGAATTGAAAAAAATCAATTACTACCACACTCCATAAGTAAAGTTTCTGAGAAAGCTGTTAAAATTTACTTAACCCTTTTCAAGAATCTTCCCTTAAGAATTTTCTGCCAAATAATGGGAGCCATCCTGAGGGAAAAGGTCAGATAAACACTGTTGTCATCCCATCCGAGCCATTCATTTCAGACCCCAGGGGAAGGAAAGAACATAGAAACCAGCAAGTAAAGATGGGTTCTTTGATAAAAACTATGCTTTGACAAGATCTTTCTGGTTACTCATGATAATAAGTGAAGAAAGGAGACCAGGAACTTACTAAGTTTTTAGGGAACTATTTTGTTAAAAAGAAAACAAAACAAAAAAAAACCTGATAAATAAAAACCCTAAACCTGGCCTGCAATAGCCTGTAACTATCTAAACAATCCCCGAGCCCCTAAACCCAAAATAAGAAACAAAGTGCTAAGACTGTACAGCCATCCTTTCTGATGTGTACCTAAAAAGTAATTAACAATAAAAACTCCCTAGAGGGTAAAACCAAGAGACCCTGAGGGGAGTTACTCCCAGAAAGGTCAATCAGCAGTTAGCTGACGGGAAAACCAAGGAATATATTTATGGACAGAGCAGGAAGACCTTGCTATGGATCAGTGACTGCTGTTTTCCATTTCCCCCTTTTTCAAAAAGATAGATTTTATGCAGGTATCCTGTACCTACACCACCTTTGTGCAAATGGTACCCATGGGGCAGACACCCTGATTTTTAGTTTCTGGATGGCCAGAGACATCATGGTCTTTGAGCTATATGCAATGGATGGGATTTTGATGGTTTCCTTTTGAGGTGGGTGTTTCCTATGTTTTAGAAAAGTGTACATAGATATTTAGGTAGCCTACAAGGCTGTCTGGATTAAAATTAAAAGTTGATTACCAGCCCGGCTGGCGTGGCTCAGTAGTTGAACATCAACCTATGAACCAGGAAGTCACTGTTCGATTCCCAGTCAGGGCACACGCCCAGGTTGCAGGCTCAAGCTCCAATGGGGGACATGCAGGAGGCAGTCAATCAATGATTCTCTTTCATCATTGATGTTTCTCTCTACCTCTCCCTTCGTCTCTGAAGTCAATAAAAAAATATATTTTTAAAGTTGCCTAGCAAACATTACCTCTTCCCATCTTCCTTAATTAAAGTATCCTAATATTTATGTATGTATGTATGTATGTATGTATGTATTTTGGTTAATATTCACCCAAGGATATTTTTCCATTGATGTTTAGGGAGAGTGGGAAAAAGAGGAAAAGACAGATGGAAACATGGGTGTAAGAGAAACACATTGACTGGTTGTCTCTTGCAGAAGCCCTGACTAGGGCCTGGACCAGGGAGGAGACTGCAGCTGAGGTACATGCCCCGGACTGGAATCGAACTCAGGACCCTTTAGTCCACAAGCTGACACTCTTTCCACTGAGTCAAACTGGCTAGGACAAGTATCCTAACTTTTAGCTGGTCACATTGCCACAAAGATGTCTCAGTTTCCCTAGCAGCTAAATGGCCATGTAACTCAGTTTGGGCCAATGAGATGTAAGTTCAAATGTTGTGTTGTTCTCCAGGAAAACTGCTTCAAGGGAGCTGAGGAAGATCCTTTTCTTGCCCTTCCCAGCTGCCTCCAAAAGCAATCTTAGATAGTAAGAATGAAGCAGCTTGAGGATAAAAGCAATATACTGAGGATAGTGGGGCAGAAAGATAGGAACCTGGGCCCCATCTGATGACAGATTTATATAAAAGGGAAAAACTCCTACTTAGTTTAAACCACTGTTATCTTTGGTTTTTGGTTATATGTAGCAAATCTGATCTTAAATGATAGAGTGTTAAGCAAAGGTATGAATGAAAAATGACCTCAAGTAGTATAAAAAAACTATTCAGTAGAAGAATTTCTAGCAGTTAAGGGTGCTAAAAGTAAGAAGTTACCAAGAAACAGGGAATAGCAGTACATGATCTTCTTAGGAGAAGAATTGTGAGTATCAAAGAAACTTTTATTGAGAGAGGGGAAGGTAAGAACCCATGAAAGAATATCTATCTTCATGAGTAAGTGAGAGCAATTTATTTAAAAAGTAACACACAGGGCTTTCTCACTTATGTGTTTACTGAGAGTTTCATTAAATTATGGCCTAAGGCTACTTGATTAAATCACTGAAGGAGAACAAAGAAAAAAGAGGGGAGGTATGAAAGTGAGAGCAGATATTGAGGTTTCTTCCCAGTTCTGGTAGGCTTTAATCTTTGAATATCTGTGTCCAAAAAAAAAAGGTGTTCTTATTTAAAAAGTATCTTCCTTTATTCCATTTATGTTTTAAAATATTTGAGTAGAGAAAAAGGAAGGGAAGTAAAAAGGTGACACAGATGTTGATTTTATAGTTTTCTTCCAAGTTCTGGTGGACTTCAGACTTCAAATGACTGTTCAAAGAAAAAAATATATACTCCTATTTTAAAGGAATCTCCTTTGATACATAATATTTATTTTTAAATAAGCTTAGATAATCATTGATTACAGTTAAAAACATGTTTGACACAGATGAAATTCAGGATCTCAGAAACACACACAGGGGATCATTTATTATACTTTGAAAAGATACTATGGCAGATGCCAAAAACCTAAGTGAAATCTGGGTGTTTGACCTCTTGTCTTCACATGTTGGGCAATGAGGCACCATGCTGGCTTTTTGGGTGTATGTTTGTATAAAGAATAATGGCCTGCGACATAAATCTTCCATATAAGATGGAGCAGACAAACCAAGGTATGTGCATCAGTACTACGAAACCTTTAGTCCAGAACAACTTAGAAAACTAAAAGATACATTTGCCGTACCCACATTGGGTCACCATAGCAGAACTTACCTCAGCTACTCTACTTGGTGGATCAGTAAGAAAGACTTGGTTCAAGAACCAGCACAGCAGCCCTAGCTGGTTTGGCTCAACAGATAGAGCATTGGACTGAGGACCGAAGGGTCCCAGGTTCAACTCCGGTCCAAGGGCACATGCTCAGTTTGTGGGCTCATCTCTAGTGTGGGGTGAGCAGGAGGCAGCCTATCAATGATTCTCTCCCATCATTGATGTTTCTACCTCTCCCTCTCCCTTCTTCTCTGAAATCAATAAAATATATTTTTTTAAAAAAGAACTAGCATAGCAAAAAGGAAGAAGCAGTAGCTACAAACTTGCCAAGTCTGGCGTTAGAAGCACTGAACCAAATAATTTCAGCGAAGGAGGCCGAAACCCCCTTTCCCATTAGTTCACAAACACCATGAGTACCAGCATTGTGAATGCCTACGACAAGACCCACCTAAGACTTCTGGTATCCAGCACTCTGAAGGGGCTGGTACCTCCGTTTTTCTGGTGGCGGTACAAGTGGTGGGACCTCCTCGTCCACAATCTTGCTGACATCATGCTTTTAAATGTTTAAAGAGACCAGGTATTTATCTTTTTCTACAAGAAGAAATCCCTCTACCTTTTATCATCTCCTGAAAGTTCCATCCTCTTACCCTCTTGAGTCAAGGACAGTCATCGGTGCCTCTGGAGGAAGCAGAAGCCAATTAGTTTTCCTTGGCCCTAGCCTGTCCCAAGTTAGCACCCTGAAAGCTCTCCAACTAAAGTCAATACAATGGCCCTAGCTGGTTTTGCTCAGTGGATAGAGCATTGGCCTGTGGACTGAAGGGTCCCAGGTTTGATTCCAGTCAAGGGCACACGCCTGGGTTGCAGGCTTGATCCCCAGTGGGAGGCGTGCAGGAGGCAGATGATCAGTGATTCTCTCTCATCATTGATGTTTCTCTCTCTCTCTCCCTCTCTGAAATCAATAATAATAATAATAATAATAATAATAATAATAATAAAGTCAACACAATGTAAAATTCCTGCCCCAAAAGGACCATTTTAAAAATATATATATTTTATTGATTTTTACAGAGAGGAAGGGAGAGGGACAGAGAGCTAGAAACATCGATGAGAGAGAGACATCGATCAGCCGCCTCCTACACACTCCCCACTGGGCATGTGCCCGCAACCAGGATACATGCCCTTGACCGGAATCGAACCGGGGACTTTTCAGTCCACAGGCCGACGCTCTATCCACTGAGCCAAACCAGTTTTTGCAGGACCATTTTTATTTGTAACACACACACACACACACACACACACACACGCATAGGCACACAAAACCCAAACATTTAAGAGCATGATGTCAGCAAGACTGGTGGACTAGGAGGTCCCAGCACTTGTACCGCCGCCAGAAAAACAAGAGTTCCCACACTGCCGCTTACTGAAGAAAACAGCTCTGAGAGAGCTCTGGAGTCCACGCAGGAGCTTCAGCAGCCAGTGGAGCACAGAAATCAAAGATGGCCACATAGAAAAGCACAGGGAGCATTTGACCTTTGTCAACCTATCCCCCAGTCCCGCAGAGCTTGCTGCCAAAAGGGATGCCCTCAGCTGTGACCTCTCCCGTTGGAGGAAAAGGAGAAGAAGAGACCCCAGCAGCTTTCATCAGCAGGAACGAAAGCAGCCCTCATGGCTATCAGGGACACTTAAGCTTTTTTTTTTTTTTTTTTTTTACTATATTTTTATTGATTCCAGAGAAGAAGGGGAAGGGAAAGAGAGAAAAAAAAAAAAAAAAAAAAAACACATCAACGATGAGAGAGAATCATTGATCGGCTGCCTCCTGCACACCCTGCACCAGAGATGAGCCCGCAACCCATAGAACCTGGGACCCTTCAGTCTGCAGGCCAAAGCTGTATCCACTGAGCCAAACCCAACATCTAACGGTTGCCACTCAGGACTCCCTCAGTCTTTGCCTATGCTCATCTTATCTGATGGAGCTGCCCAGAATCCATGCTACTGAGCCCCTCAAAGAAGGAGCCAATGCTGGGACCCCAACCACAGTGGCCCTGGCCCAGCATATGAACACCCATACCCTTGAGGATTAGATGTAAATAAAACGGACAATGATGGAGATTGAACAAAGGTTTTAACAGTACTACCCAAGGTGGTGCATGCCAAAAGAACCCCCTGTCGACTCCCCAGGATTATAGGGCCCAAACAAGCTTGCTTTATTTATCCGGTTTGGAACATTTTGATTCAAAGATTAGAATGAGAAATCTGACTTGCATTGCTTTGAGCAATGGTTAAAGAGATGAATCAAGATGAAGGCTGACATAGTCCATGGACACGGGCAATAGGGTAGTGAAGACCTTGAGGGGTGGGTAGGGGCTGGGAGGGAGAGGGGAAGGGGGGAAATGGGATATATCTGTAATACTATCAACAATAAAAAATAATTTTTAAAAAAAGATGAAAGCTGACAAAAGGACCAGGGTCCTTTGACTCGACCACTCTTTACACCAGAGTAGGTAAAATGGTCAGGAGGTAGAGAAATTTCTGGACTCATTGACATGGGAGCTCCACAAACTGTGGTAGCAAAATCCACTGGAAAAGTAATGGTGTGAACTACAATTAGATTAAGAGAACATAAAGGTTGTTCTCCTAAGAATTGATGGGATTATGAGCCTTGGAATGTTTAATTAGATAGGGTTATGCAAATAACTTGTCTTCTTCACCTGAATGTTTTATGGGAATGGATACTCTGGCTGGGCAACGCTTTCCCTACCAAATGTTATAAAACCAAAACTGTCAGAATGGAGGCTATAGTTAAGAAAAAAATTAAAATTAAAATTAAAAACATGTTCTCTGATAAGATCAATAAATGATTAGAAAGAATGATAATGTTGAAATAAATCACTTCACCATGAATATGCTTATCAAATCATATAGCTTTTGAAATATACAGATGCATAAAAACTTTATAGGCCTTCTGTAATGTAAGGTGTATACGTCCGCACATATATAGAAAATAGCAAAGATACTAATAATTTGACATTATACTTGCAATAAATGTAGATTTCAATTTATTTCCTTAAACAAATAAGCAAACAAAATTACATACGTGGCTCAAACTTTGATTCTCCACCAGGCCTTGATGGAGAAA
Source organism: Lasiurus borealis (assembly GCA_004026805.1). Classification (NCBI taxonomy): domain Eukaryota; kingdom Metazoa; phylum Chordata; class Mammalia; order Chiroptera; family Vespertilionidae; genus Lasiurus; species Lasiurus borealis. Next base: position 7,443 of record PVJN01019213.1, on the reverse strand, counting down.
TTTCTTGTTGTAATTTTTTTTGTTCCATCTGCTGTACGACCTGGGGAATGAAAATAATATTTTAAAAGGAAGTACTACTTGGTTTTCTCTGATATGTGTGATCTTTAACAAATCACAACTACTGAAAATTCTTTTCCAAAATGAAATAGTCAAATTCTAAAATTTAGATTAATATTCAACAAAGCAGTTTTAAAAATACCAACATTTAATAATACATTGCAATATTACTACAACACAGGCTTTAGCAAAGCGCTTAAAATCTTTTTTAATGCCACAATCCTTTCACAAAATACCACCTGATGATATTCCAGCTTCTGAGCCTCGAGTTGGTCATGCTGACGCTGTAGTTCTTCTTTTTGTTTCTGAAGTTCATCTGCTTTCTTCTTAAGTTCATTTTCTTGGAAGGAGATCATATTTTCATATTCTTTCAGTTCTTCCTCTGTGAAAAACTGTTGCTGATCTAGTGTCTAAAGAAAAAAAACAAACAAAGGAAGAATAATCTTAGAAATGCAATCATAAGGTCTGATTCAGCTATAAAATTGTATGATTAGCAAAGTGTAATAAAATACAGTATTATACCTTTGGGGTAAAAAAAGAAAGGAAATTTAAAAAATATATATTTATGTGCTCTGAAAAAAAGGAACACTTAAAAACTAATGAGATTGTTTAGCTACAGAACAAGGGAGAAAGTGGGTAGAAAGGGAATGAAGGCAAGGAAATCATACTCTTCTGAATACACAATTTTGTACAGAATTGCTTTTCTGAAACATTCAATGTTATACACACGCAAAAATATAAAAAAATACAACAAAAAATAGCTAAAATCCACAAGGACAGAAATACTTTTAACTGAATAAAATAAACTGTCAGAAGGGAGAAGGGGAAAAAAGAACTAATCCAAGAAACTTCTGAACACAGTATCTGGACTACATGCACTCAGGTTAAAAACAACCCAAAAATCTAAACAAATCTTAGTCTCCTTTTGCAGGGGAATGGATTAGCAATTCTAAAATGCTTTGAATATTCTAGGACTGAACAAATAAGTGGAAAATGATTGTGGAAAATGGGACCCAGGTTTTGTATGAAGTACAGAAAAAGATAAACTGTATTTGAATTGAAGGTGTTATATTAAAATTTAAAAGAATAGTGTGAACTCATGAGTTGTAATATATATTGACAGTGAAATATATAAAATGAATATAATGCGTGTAGTGTGTCTATGTATGTGTGCAAGTATGTGTGTATATGTATATATTCATAATATAACTTTAAAAACGTATTTAATATTTTTTTTAATTCACAGCTATATTATCTGACCAGGACTTGCTTTAAAAGCAAGGACAATTCAGATAGAGAAACCAAGATGGCAGCATAGGTGAACACCTAAACTGCTGTCTCGCACAACAATTTCAAAACTACAGCTAAAAGACAAAATGGACATCATCCAGAACCACAAGAAAGCTGGCTGAGTGGAAATTCTACAACTAGAAGGAAAGAGAGTGGCTCATGGAGACTCAGAGAAGCTGCAAAAAGCTGAGGTATGGAGACACGTGCGTGGAGAGGACAGGTGACAGAGTGCCTGGCTGGCTTCCTCTTGTGGGAGGGAGACAGAAACTCCCGACTGCACTGAACCCCAGTTCCAACTGCTCTGAACCCCAGTTTCAGGCAATAGTCATATGGGGAAGTCTGGACTGTGGTGAAAAGGGGGGAGTGCACAGAAACTCAGGGGAGCCACAAAAGGCAGGGGTCTGGAGGCGCGTGAGCACGAAGGCGCACAGAGAGGGCTGACTGCTGATTGTGCTGCTGGCTTTCTCTAGTGGGAGAAAGATAGAACCTCCTGACTGTGCTGAAATCCAGTTCCGACTACACTGAACCCCAGCTTTGGGCAAGACCCTGGGGACCCAAACTCATACAGGTCCCCAGAGCACATGAAAACTCAGGGGAGCCTGAAAGGCAGAGGTCTGGAGGCACGCGTGTGCACACAGAGAAGGCTTCAGTGATTAGCGAGGAACACTGAGACCCAGGGGCCAAGTAGGGCAGAGCTGAGGGGAAGCCAAGACTGTCTGCTCAGCCCTGAGACTCTGCCTCATTGAGGCTAAACAAAGAGGCTTCTGCAATTTTCCAAGTCTTATATCATAAAACTGACTCCATCCAGCACAGAAGTTGTCCCAGCGTAGACACAGCTGATCCTCACAACCAATTGGCTTAGAGGTCAAGTCCCCCCAGTGATACCAAAAACAATCAAGACTTAACTACAACAAGGCTGTACACACAGTCCACAAAGGGATACACCAAGAAAGTCCGCCTCAGGTAACTGGGGAGGTGGAGCTACTGGGCCATATAGGACACCTAGCACACAGAGCTACTCTACCAACTCAGGGAAGCAGTGAAAATGCAGAGACAAAGGAACAGATCACAAATGAAAAAAAAATGGAGGAAAGCAAATGACTGGGTATAGAGTTCAAAACCACAGTTACAAGGTTTATCTGGATAAGACAGATAAATTTAGTGATACCCAAGAGGAGGTAAAAATAGTTCAACTAGAAATTAAACATACACTGACTCAAATAAAAAATATTATACCAAGACCTAACAGCAGACTAGAGGAACGCAAGAATCAAGCCAAAGATTTGAAATACAAAGAAGTAGAAAACACTCAAGTGGTAAAGCAAAAAGAAAAAACAATCTAAAAATTTGAAGATAGTGTAAGGAGCCTCTGGGACAACTTCAAGCATACCAACATCAGAATTATGGGGTGCCAGAAGAAGAGAGAGCAAGATACTGAAAGCCTATTTGAAGAAATAATGATTGAAAACTTCTATCTGGTGAAAGAAATAGACTCACAAGTCCAGGAAGCACACAGAACCCCAAACAAATGGATTCCAAAGAGGACCACAAGACACATCATAATTAAGATAACAAGAGCAAAAGACAAAGAGAGTAGTATATTAAAAGCAGCAAGAGAAAAATAGTTTAATTATCTACGAGGGAGGACCCATTTAAGATTGTTAGCTATTTCAACAGAAATTATGCAAGAAATAAAAAAAACTAAAGGGATAAATAGCAAGAACCTACACCCAAGATTACCCAACAAAGCTATCATTCAGAATTGAGAATTTCACAGATAAGCAAAAGCTAAAGGAGTTAATCACCACCAAACCAGTATTATATGAAATGCTTTAAGAAGAGGAAGAAGAAGAAAAAGGTAAAGATAAAAATTATGAACAACAAATACATATCTATCAACAAATGAATCTAAAAATCAAGTGAATAAAAAATCTGATTAACAGAATAAAGTGGTGAATATAAATGAATCAGGGGCATAGAAAGAGAGTGGACTGACCATTCTAAGGGGGAAAGGGGTAAGGGGGGTGCAGGGAGAGACTGTACAAAAATCGTACATCTATGTATGAGGACAATGGGAGAGGGAGGGAAGGACATAGTGAGGGGTGGGAGCCGGGTGAAGGGGAGCTATGGGGGGGGCGGGGGAAAGAGGAATAATTGTAATAATCTAAACAGTAAAGATTTATTAAATTAAAAAAAAAAATAAATAAAAGCAAGGACAACTCAGTAGCAAGTAGTCAATTCAGTGCCCAGCTCCTGATCTGTACTATCAATCTCCACTGAAAAACAAACCAACAACAGAAAAATGGCTCATTTCAGAGGTGGGACAGAGAAGGAACAAGATGAACCTTGAATATCTTATGCTAAAAAAATAAGAAAGTCCTCAAAGAATGATGGGAACATACCGAAGACCATAAAAACCTGTTTGACGAAACTCCACTAGCCAAGTATGGAAATTATAGGAAGGATGCAGGTTCACTGAATAAAACAAGAATCCATGAATCTATAGGGAACAGATAGAGAAGAGGAAAAGGGTAGCTTGTCCTTACAATACAAAGGCAAAAAAATAAATGTAAAAGGAATGATGATTAGAAAATCACCATTTGTCAATAGTCAGGTAACAAATGATGCTGACCAAAATCATGAGAGGATGAAACTTATACAGAAGTGTCAAAGTATATCCTTAAAAATACACTTAAAAAACAAACAGATGACTCATTTTTTTATTAGTGTATATGTAAATTAGTGCAATTATTTCAATATTCTTTACAAAGTATATCAATAGTTTTAAAAATATTCTCTTGAACCTGGTAATGCTACACTGAGAATCTATTTTATAAAATAGCCCTAAATACATTAAAAGCTTTATGTAAAAATGTGTTGACAACAGCACTTTTTAAAATAACAATAAAAGACTGAAGATAACTTGAATGTCTCATTCTGAGAAAATAATTAAACATCCATAGGTATGAAAATAATGCTTACAAATTGTATTTGGAAAGACTTATGATGTAGAATGATTTTTTTTAAAGCTGACTTAGGATTCTGGCAATATCATTGGTTTTACAAGATACGTTTTAGATTATAAAAGGTAAAATTGTAACTTTACAGTGAAAACACCTGATAGACTTCATCTTAACCAAATAATCAAAGTTAATATTGCTGGTTAAAGGAATAATCAGGACCACATGCCTCCTGATACGATGTCCTTAGTTAGCATCACTTCAGCTATATTCCTGTCAAAAGTAGGAATCATAAGGGAACAGGCCCTCAGACTGATAGCTGGTCTATACTTTTGAAATATCAGTGCCATGAGACACAATGTCTCAGGAACTATTTCAGATTAACAGAGACTAGGAAAACATTACAGCTAAATTCAATGCATTATCTTGGGTTTTCTTTTGCTATACAAGACAATATTGGAAAATTGACAAAAATCTCAATCAAATCTATTAGAGAGGTAGGGAATCTTTTTCTTGACCAGAGCCATTTGGATATTTATAACATCATTCTCAGGCCATACAGAATTATCAACTTAACAATTAGCCTGCTATCTTTGGTCAAACATTTAATAACTCATCACTAAAGCCTTGGCAGGGCCAGACCAAATGATCTCTGGGCCATATACAGCCCGCAGGCCAGATGTTCCCCAATCTGGATTAGAGTATTGTGGGTGAAGGGGGGGAGGTTGATAACTTTACTTGATTATATAAGACAAATCCTTTTTTGCAAGAAATACACATTTGAATATGTAAGGTTAAAGCAGTATCATGTGCAACTTACTCTCAAAAATAATTATATGTTATATATAGATACACATATACACAGATTTAAAATAGAGAAAAAAGAGAGGGAGAGAAGTAAATGTAAAATGGGAAATTTTGGCAAAGGGAATTCAGGAATTCTTTGTCTATTCTTGCACTTTTTTGTAAATCTGAAACTGTCAAAATGAAAAAAGTACATAATTATCATAGATCTGGCTCACCAGAAACATTAAAGGGATTGCATGTTCAAATAATTTTAGAATTTTTCTTCACTAAAGTACAAAAATATTTCAAACGTTAGACAAAAACTTGTAACAAAAAGCAGCTGGCCCCACCGGTATGGTTCAGCGGTTGAGCCTTGAACCATGAACCAGGAGGTCCCAGGTTCAATTCCTGATCAGGGCACATGCCCCAGTTGAGGGCCCAAACCCCAGTAGAGGACGTGCAGAAGGCATAGAATCGATGTTTCTCATCATGGATGTTTCTTTCTCTCTAAAAATCAATAAAACTTAAAAAAAAAACTGATTTCTTTAATCTCAAACTAAGATGACCAACTGTCCCAATTTGCCTGGGACTGTCCTGGTTTTAGCACTAAAAAGTTCCATATCCTGGAAAAAAAAATTTTTTTCCATATCCTGAGAACACATCCTGGGAAACTCTTCAGTCCCAGGTAAGCCAGCACAGTTGGTTACCCTATCTTAAATGATTTTCTGCACAATTAAAATGTAATGAAAATGATAATCTTTTTCTTTACTATTCTATAAAGAAAAAGACAATGTTCTTTCTTCAACCTAGTTTGGTTGGTGCTTCTCAACCATTCTTGTAAGATGTGTATGCACTCAATTATACACAGGCAGCTTGGATATAAATTGGAATACCTTTCTGGAGCAATTTGACAGATATATTTAGAAAGCAAAAAAAAAATGTTCATAAACTTTGAGAATAGTTCTATCCCTAGGAATTCATCTCAGGGAAATCACAGATGTCACAAATGTATGAACAAATGGATAGTTATAATAGTGTTATTTATTACAGTAAAAAAAAGTGGGATGCATCCAGAATGTCTAAATCTAGAGGAAATGGTTATATAAATGATGCTAGAACTGCCCAACTGCATGCTAAGGAGTCATTTTTTAAATCATATACTTGAGCAATAACACTGGGAAATGTTCAAGAAATATTGATAAATTTAAAAAAACAGAATTCCACAAACTCAGTCATCTATACAGTGTAAAGCCAGTTTAAATATATATATATAGCTATGAATTTATGTGTATATGTAAAATAAAAATGGGATCATACATTATACACTCTATGCCAATGGTCAGCGAGCCACATGAGGCTCTTTGGCCCCTTGAGTGTGGCTCTTCCACAAAATATCACGTGCAGGGTACAGTGCAATTGAAACTTCGTGGCCCATGCGCAGAAGTCAGTTTTCGGCTCTCAAAAGAAATTTCAATTGTTTTATTGTTGATATTTGGCTCTGTTGACTAATGTGTTTGCCGACCACTGCTCTATGCTATAGATGCATATACTAAATATGTAAACTATTTCTACATTGGCATAACACAATACATAATTTTAGTGTCTATCTCTAGGTGGTAGAATTGTAGGTAACTTCTAATTTATCCTTTAAATGTATTTATATTTCTAATTTTCAAGAATGATCATTATCTTATGCTTTTTAAAAAACTTCTAATTATAATATGCAATGTGATTACAAACAAGAAATCAGTTACCATAAACTTTCTAAGAAATTAAGTTCATTATTTAAAAGTGACATTTTATATTAAAAGCCAAAATGGTAAGACTATACATGCAAATATAATGGGAAATAAAAGTTAAAAGTAGAATAGACTGATGTGGAATTTCTTGAATCATACATCCCATTTCAAATAGGTTCTATTACCTCCCAGCTATCAGGCTCCAAGAATTCCTTTTTTTCTGTAGCTTTCAAAAACTCTTCTAGAGTCACCAATCGGTCTTTGTTAGAATCAACCTGGTTAGAGGAAAATGTAGTAAAATCAAATAACTCTTTCTCATATTACTTAGACACTAAAAACTGTCTTCCAATAAATGCTACTACATAAACATACAGCAGTTAGAGCTAGTCTAACATCCATAAACACTGAGAGGAAAACAAAACACTAAACATTATATCAAAACAGAAAATAGATATTTTTCTCTTCTATATTATTCAAATTTAGAAATGCAGTGAAATATCTATATCCCTGATACCACTAAAATCACCAAGTTGAAGTTGCTGGTCTAACTGGTTAGGCCCCACACTATGAATAATCCCTCTTGAAGCCAAGTATTCAGGTAAGAAAAATAA
>PVJN01019212.1:0-37455 GCA_004026805.1 Lasiurus borealis | reverse complement strand
AAGTGTTTAAACTTTGCAAGCATTGTTTGAGAACAATTCCCTCTGTTAGCTGACTTCTTTTCGTGATCAGCTACCAACTTCTGGCCAGATCTTACAGCGAGGCTTCCCCAGGGGTCTTCTCAGCCTGAAGATCGCCGACACAATCCCCCAAGCGTGCAGTGCCGCCATCTTTCCATAAACCCAGCACAATCTGCATTTCCTCCTTTCCCCAAAGGTGAGATGCTGGCACTGTGGCAGCCTCTAACCAAGGGCAGGCACACCCAGCGAGGTGCAATCAGCCATACTGCTTAAGTGTTCTCTCTCTCTCTCTCTCTCTTTCTCTTTCTCTTTCTGTTGCTGAGTTCTTATAACTTAACTAGAGGCCCAGTACACAGATTTGTGTACCAGTGGGGTCCCTCGGCCTGGCTTGCACCCTCTCGCAATCTTGGGCCCCCTCTGGGGATGTTGGAGAGCCAGTTTCGGTCCAATCCCTGCAGGCCAGGCCGAGGGACCCCACCAGTGCATGAATCTGTGCACCAGGCCTCTAGTATGCATATAAGATCTTTGTTTAATCTCTTCTAGCCTCTCCCCATCCCCTTCCCTCTGAGATTTACCAGTCAGTTCCATGTTTCCATGCCTGTGCATTGAGTATCTGCCCCCTGGTTGTCAGTGTGCATCATAGCTATTGGTCAAACAGCCGACTGATTGCTTAGGCCAGTGGTCGGCAAACTCATTAGTCAACAGAGCCAAATATCAACAGTACAACGATTGAAATTTCTTTGGAGAGCCAAATTTTTAAACTTAAACTTCTTCTAACGCCACTTCTTCAAAATAGACTCACTCAGGCCGTGGTGTTTTGTGGAAGAGCTGCACTCAAGGGGCCAAAAAAACACATGTGGCTTGTGAGCTGCAGTTTGGCTCAGTGAATAGAGCATTGGCCTGTGGACTGAAGGGTCCCAGGTTCAGTTCCAGCCAAGGGCACATTCCCGGGTTGTGGGCTCGGCCCTCAGTAGGGAGTGTGAGCAGGCAGCTGATCAATGATTCTCTCTCATCATTGATGTTTTTATCTCCTCTCTCTTTCTCTCTCTCTTTCCCTTCCTCGCTGAAATCAATAAAAGTGTATTTTAAAATGTTTGCAGGTCTACCCTCACTTCTGTGTGGTTTGTGATCGGCAAGTGGTCGGCAAGCCACATGCGGCTGGGAAGCCGCGGTTTGCCGCTCTGTTGACAAATGAGTTTGCCGATCACTGTCACATACTACCCTTTACCTCTTTGCACACAATATGCCACAATTGCCTCAACACACAGCTTCCAACTACACGGTAACATATAGTCTAGTCCAATGGTCGGCAAACTCATTAGTCAACAGAGCGGCAAACCTCGGCTCACCAGCCGCATGTGGCTTGCGAGCCACACTTTGCCGACCACTGATCTAGCCCGGTCCGACAGGTGATGCTGCCCCATCGTGCAGAACTGGTTCAAATGCCCGCGTAAAACCACGTCCATGTCCCTCACGTACGCTTGCTCCGGGAAATGGTGGAGGGCGACACGGACCTATAGCCCTTGACCCCGGAGTAGGAGTCATCGGTGCTATCAGCGGCAGCGCTGTCATTATCATCAGCAGCGCCGTGCAATCGATGGGACTTTGAGTCTTTAAACCCCAGGCATTTATAAAGCAATTACGGCTTCCAAAGCTCTTTCACATTCTTTGCTCACCGCAAACCTAAGGGCAAGCAGGACGAGCATCCGTCATCCGCCTGTTTCACAGATGAGAAAACCGAGCTCGGCGAGGTTAAACCTAGGGCATCCATTCCCCTAATCAGACAACTGAGGGCGGTTGGGTATTGGCCTGTGCCTGGAGGGTTTGGCAAATTCTCAAGTCCCTTCTCTCCCCAGTTCTTGTCTTTTCCCGGCCATTCCTCCACCTCATCTGCCTTCAGGGCCAACCACTTAGAAATGAAAGCATGAAGTTATTCCACCTGGGTGTCAGGCAGCATGGAAGACACTCCATCTGGAGTTTGTGAAATCTTCCAGGACAGAGCGAGACCTCTGTCCTCTCCAGCGTACAGACAGGGAACCAGGCTCAAGAAGGTAGAGTGGACTTTCTCAAGGTCACCCCGAGAGTAAGGAAGTAGCAGAGAGAAAACTGATTCACACTGATTCAGTCAACTAACCGGAGCGCCTCTGCACTGGGAACCGCCCAAGGCTGTATCCTCTGGACCTGCAGCTCCTGGGGAGGGACTACGTGGATGCTCCCCGTTGCCTGGGAGGGGGTGAAGGTTCACTGACATCGGCAGCGAAGGAAAGAGGCCTGGCTGATGCCATCCATTATGCCTGGTCGGGGCTAGGCCTGCACGGGGGCACTGAAGGGAACAGATGCTTTCAGTGCGGGTCACTCGCCTCTCACTTAACTCTTTTCCTGCTGCCTCAGCCCCGGTGACAAGGGTTGGGCCTGGAGTTTAGGTTTGCGTGTCTCTTCCCCTGGTGTGTGTTGGGCTGGCCTTCCACACACCCCCCCTGCCTCAACCCCTCTGCCCGGCCAGCTCGCCTGCCTGGGCGGCTCCATTCCTTCCAGGACTCATTAGAGCCCGCCTCTCGCTCGGATTTACACTGATGTAAACCAGGTCATTAGCACCTCGCCGTTTGGCCAGGAGGCGTGGCCAAAAGGGGACTTGAGGGCGTGACTTCAGGGGGCAGGGAGCAAACTTTGAGCCCGACTTAATGTTTAACCTCTCTGACAAAGGGACTGCGAGCCTTCCCCACCCTCACCTCCGGCGAGAGAGTCGATAATCGCACGTACAAAACGGACGGGGCCTGGCGGGAGGGAAAAGATGGCCACATTTTCCGTCAGAGGCTGGGGGAGCCAGCCTGGACCCAAAGGGAAGGAATGAGAAGGAGAAAGCCTCTGGCCAGCCCCCATTTCACCAGGCCTTTGTCTGGAAGAGAAGCCCCGAGCACCTCCTAGCTCTGTTGAATCAGGCTTCCAGGAGGGGAAGTGGAAGGGGAGATAATCCCAGGGGGAGGGAAGGGAATGAGAGAGAGAGAGAGAAAGAGACCCATTTCTGGTGAATAATTAACAACAAATGTCTCCCTCAAAAAAAAAAAAAAGTGCCCTGCAGAACTTTCAACTTCTCTAATTTGGAAAGTCAAAAGTTCAACTAGGCGCCAGGGTGCTGATGACAAGAGCGGGTCCCAGCCCACTCATGACACCCAGCTGCGGCCCTCGCCTTCCGGGGAAGTCGGCAGCGGCCGGCGGTAGAGGGTGGAGGCCTCGAGCCTGCCCTCGGCGTAGCCGGCAAGAAGGAAGCAAGGACTCGTCACCTCTCTCGGGTGTGGAGGATCCCTCCACCGGACTCCTCAAAACCACCGTGTGGGTTCCAAGGCCAGTCTCACAGCGAGACCTCAGAAGCATCCGTTTTGGAGTCAAACCTGGGTTTCCCTTTTCGGCTTGGTCCTTGCCTGGCTGGGCAACCTTGCACGAGTTCCTTAACTTCTCTGAGGCAGTCTCCTGAGCTGTGAAGGGAACCAGCAAAACTGCTTTTGCTGAGTTGATGCCAGGATTAGACACAGTATATGTCAGGGGCCAGTGAACTGTGGCCCATGGACCAAATCTAGCTGCTACCTGCTGTTTTAAATAAAGTTTTATTGGAAAGCAGCTGCACCCGTTTAATCATTTATAGTCGATGGCTGCTTTCATGCTCCAAGGGCCTACTTGAGTAATTGCAGTGGTGACTGTATGGCCTATAAAGCCGGAAATGTTCGCTCTAACCTTTGCAGAGAAATGTTACATGTAAAGGATGCAGTCCGGTGCTTTGTAAAAGTTGGTACAGTGGTACCTTGAGATATGAGTGCCCTAACATACGAGATTTTTGAGAAAAGAGCCATCAAGTGAACGATTTTTGCTTTGAAATATGAGCAGCAGTTGAGATAGGAGTCATCGCGCGGATCGGCCGGTTGCACACGACCCACCAGTTTACCGAGACTCAAGCATCTCATAGTTTCCCACACCTCAAGGTTACGGAACGAATTAAACTCGTATCTCGAGGTACCACTGTACATGTAAAGGATGCAGGCTGGTGCTTTGTAAAAGTTGGTACATGTGAAGGGTGCGGGCTGGTGCTTTGTAAAAGTTGGTACATGTGAAGGATGCGGGCTGGTGCTTCGTAAAAGCTGCACATGCGGCAGAGGTAGAAGTGAATGTCATGAGTATCACCCCCAGGCACTAGGGCTGGTCCTTCATTTTCAGAAGTGTGGCTCTTGCCTCTCTTGCGTATTTCTCTCCTCTTAGCCCCTGCCCTCCACTCGCCCTCTAAGTGCCGGTAATTACCATGGGGACAGGGGTCTTTCCTTGTGTTGTTGGGCACGTAGTAGGTGCTAATGACAGCACTTGTCCCTCTTGTTGGGACCAGGAGGGCTTCGGCCCTTCGAAGCCACCAAATCACTTGCCCCTGGCACCGGGAAGAAGAAACCACAGAGACAGGAAAGAGCAGAGCAGGCGCCGGAGGCAGAGCTGCGGACTCCGAACGGCCGCGCTGAGCTTGGGAGCCAGAGTTTGCCGCGGGATGAGGGACAAGACAGAAAGAAGGAAGCCACCCAGGTCTTCTAGGCCGGGGGTGGGGAACCTTTTTGTTGCCAAGGGCCGTTTTGGATATTTATAACATCATTCACGGAACAAACAGAATTATCAACAGAAAAGTTAGCCTGCTATGTAGGCCACACAGTTATGGTTTGGCAGGGCCAGACCAAATGATTTCGAGGGCCTCGGGCCGCCTGCAGACCAATCAGGGAGCTCAGGGCGATGGAAAGCTAGGCCAGACCCCTCCCTGCGGATGAGCGGGACAGATACCGAGCCAACGCCAAATCCCTATGAAGTCAGCTAAAGCACCTGCTGAATTTGGCCCACTGAGAAGGATCCTCTCCGTAAACATCGGGTGATTAAAAATACAGTGGTACCTCAAGATACGAGTTTAATTCGTTCCATAACCTTGAGGCGTGGGAAACTATGAGACGCTCGAGTCGCGGTAAACTGGTGGGTCGTGTGCAGCCGGCCGATCCGAGTGATTTACTCGTATCTCAAATGTTGCTCCTTTTTCAAAGCAAAAATCGCTCGCTCGACGGCTCGTATCTTAAAAATCTCGTATGTTAGGGCACTCGTATCTCGAGGTACCGCTGTATCTCCTTTCCTGTGCACAGTGTGCCCGCGTCGCCGGGGGCATCTCGTTTAACTCTCAGGGCACCGCCGGAGGTAAGCACTGCCCCGATTCGCGCTTGAGGAAACTGAGGCGCGTGGGGTTGAGAGGCGATGTCCTGTCTCCGGGGCCAGGCAACAAGACTCAAGGTCAGAGGCGTGTGCCGCCTCCCTCGCTCCCAGCCGGCTCGCTGCGGTGTGCGGGCACTGGCTCCACCGCATGAATCATGCTCCCCGAGGAGCACCAGGAATTTGCAAAGGAGCCCTGCCAGCCGGGCCCACAAAGACCTCCAGGCGGCCCTGCTGGCCCCGATGGCCTCCTGCTGACCTTTCCCCGGGGCTCCGCCTGGAAGAGTCCCAGGCACAGAGGGGAGGCCGGGGGCAGAGCCTCCCGCTGGAAGCGCCACCAGGGGCGTGTCCACTGCAGTAGGTCTGCACGGCCCACACACCTGTCCGGTCAGCCCAGCTCGCCGTGCCAAGTCCCGGGCCCTCACCGCTGGCCGCTGGCACCCTGGCTGGACTCGGGACCTGTGCCAGGCGGTGTGTTACCGGCTTTGCACATGCTATAGTACAGCGGCTCTTAAAGCCCAGAGACCCGCTCAGGGATCCGGGAAAGTCAAAACTATTTGCTACTATTTTCATAAAATATTAGCTCTCATTCTGTCTTACCTACACCATAGAATGTTCCAGAAGCCACATGCTGTGTGATGATGTCATCACTCTGATGCCAATGGGATGCATTTTCTAAAATTTTCCCCAGGGCAGTTTATGGGGTGCTCAGTCGTTTTTTAAGAGTGCAGAGGGGGCCGGAACCGGTTTGGCTCAGTGGATAGAGCCTCAGCTTGGGGGCTGAAAGGTCCCAGGTTTGATTCCGGTCGGGGGCATGTACCTTGGTTGCGGGCACATCTCCAGTGGGAGGCGTGCAGGAGGCAGCTGATCGATGTCTTTCTCTCTCATCGATGTTTCTACCTTTCTATCCCTCTCTTCCTCTCTGTAAAAAAAAATGAATAAAAATACATTAAAAAAAAAAAAAAGAGTGCAGAGGGGTCCTGAGATCCCAGCGTTTGAGAATGGCTGTGCCCCTGTGATCTTTTTAAATCCTGACAGCAACCCTAGGTGGTAGGCACCGCCATCTCCAGTTCACAGATGAGGAAACCGAAACGGCAGCTGGTGAAGTGACTGGCCCTGGGTCACACAGGGAGGAAGCGCTGGGCGGGGATAGAGCTGGTTCTCTGCAGGGCCAAGGACAGCCCCTCCGGTCCTTGTAGAACCCCTCTGCCCCCCGCTGTCATCAGACCCCCCACTCTGGAGGTAGAGCTCACAAGTCGGGGTGCCTGAGTAGCTTATCTGCCTGGCTCCTTCCCTTCTGAGAAAGCAGGAAATACCAGACGCGCTGGGCCTGTTTTCTGCTCCGTCAGACGAGACCGGGGGCGCGGCCCGGGGCGGTCCCCGAGGTCCTTTCCAGCCGGGATCGCCCAGGCCCACCGCTCAGGCCCCCAACCTCCGAGGACAGGCAGGCGAGGGCCGGTGACAGAGGGCCAGGCAGGACGGGCCAGGAGGCCTTGAGATCCGCCGTCTCCGCCTGTTCCTTTCTTCCGAGTTCAACCTGCCCCATTGTACGATCTGGACGCAGAGTCAGGTTTCAACCCAGGGGCATTGCCAAGAAGAAATTACTTCTTCTTTTTTTTTTTAAATCAAAACAAAACAAAACCTTTTCACCGGGGAAAGGTTGGCCCGGCCTTCCCTCCCCTCGGCCCGCTGGCCGCTAATGGCCGTCGCCAGCCGCCTAAGCCACACTGGGCTTTGTTTCTGGTGTGAATGAGGGGAGAGCACCTGCTCGGCTCTGTGACAAGCGGCACCGGGAACACGGGCACCGGCGCCGCGATTGGCTGAGGAGCCCCGAGAGGCAGCATCCCCGACTTTAGAGTGTATGCGTCTGGTTGTGTGCGTTTCAGAGATGCTGTTAGTCTGCGTGCTTCTAAAGAGGCTCGGGCGGCCCGGGAAGGCCTGTGTTCTGAGCTCGTTTCCCCCGCAGGGGGCTTTTGTAGAGGTGCCTTTTGTGTTGGTCCGATTGTTCTCGCCCCCGAGATTCGGGCTGTCAGATAGAGAGGTTGGATTTCTAAAAGGAAATGAATGTGGCCAGAATGAGGGTGCCCTGCGCAGCTACGTCATACCTGCAAACATGCAGTCCACTGGGGCCAAGGCCCGCACCCCTTCACCAGTCAGATCACGCCTGAAACGTGGGACTCACCTTGGACCCCGCTCTTTGTCACCAGGCCATTGATTCCACATCCACAGCCTGTGGATTCTACCTCCTTCGTGGGTTCTAAGGACAGTGGTACCTCGAGACACGAGTTTAATTCGTTCCGTAACCTTGAGGCGTGGGAAACTATGAGACGCTCGAGTCGCGGTAAACTGGTGGGTTGTGTGCAGCCGGCCGATCAGCACAGTTACTCCTATCTCAACTGTTGCTCGTATTTCTTTTTCTTTTCTTTTTTTTTTTTAAATATATTTTATTGATTTTTTACAGAGAGGAAGGGAGAGAGAGAGAAAGTC
Source organism: Lasiurus borealis (assembly GCA_004026805.1). NCBI lineage: Eukaryota > Metazoa > Chordata > Mammalia > Chiroptera > Vespertilionidae > Lasiurus > Lasiurus borealis. The sequence continues at coordinate 29,733 of PVJN01019212.1, read as the reverse complement.
AGAAACATCGATGAGAGAGAGACATAGATCAGCCGCCTCCAGCACGCCCCACAGTGGAGATGTGCCTGCAAGTTGCTCATAAATCATTCGCTCGGCGGCTCGTATCTCAAAAATCTCGTATGTTAGGGCACTCGTATCTCGAGGTACCACTGTATTTGATGTCACAGGAAGAACATGAGTTTGGGCATGAGACACGCCTGAGTTTGGCTCCGTCAGCATGCCCTGGAGCAAGCCTGCCTCGTATTGACCCAGCTCACCTTCAAGTTCACCCACTGCCGGTCTCCCCTAGCAAGTACCCAAGGCCTCTCTGTCTGCTCCGTGGCCGGACGGCTTTTGCTGAACCAAGCGGGGCAACCTGAGTGCTCTGGGTGCAGCCCCTCCAGAGGAGGCATCTCCCCAAAAAGTAAGTGCTTGGTAGTATCTCAGCTCTGCATCCCTTTGGGGGGATGGGATGACATGGAGTCCAATATTGCTGGGAGGGGGCCTGCAGGCTTCAGCCCAGCTGTCCGAAGCAATGCCTGCGTTCCTCCTCTCTCACTTTCTCACTCCCTCATTCGTGCGTCCTGGGATCACCTCCTAAATGAATGACCTGCTCCCAAGGCCTTGTCTTGGGTCCTGTTTTTGGGGGGTGAGGTCCAAGCTGTTACTGCAGGTTTACCAAGTTCCGTGAGCCTCAGTTTCCTCACTAGTAAAAGAGCTGGCCACGCCCTCTCAGGCTTGTAAAGGAGTAATGGTGGGTAATAATCCTCACAAAAGTGCTTCGCTGTCTGCGAGCACCCATGTCTGCTGCAGGTGGCACAGATCCCAGCTGGGGGCTTTATGACGTCTCATTCTTTCTTAATTGTCGCGGGTTGATCTCCAGTGCGCACGCTCCAGGGTTTGGAGACCCCGCGTTACACGCCTGCACCCGTGTAATGATGTTCTTATTCCGGCCCCTGTGACAAATGAGAGATGGCTACTGTGGCAAAGAAGGGAAATGCAGGTCTCTGGGTGAGAAGACATTCACTGCGCGTTTGTCAGAGAGATTTCGGATGCTTTCAGAAGTTGCATGGAAAAGCAGAGAGAGAGAAAGAGAGAGAGAGAATATATCTGGCCCCATCACTAATGGCTGTGTAAGTTGCAGCAATTTATTTGCTGAGTTTCCTTGTTCTGCCTCGCAGAGTTGTGAAAATTACAAATAACATCTCTAAGCCCTTAGAGGCGATTCTATCGCAGAGAATGAGTGATATCATCTCTGCTTTCACAGATCTGAGGATCTCGCTGGGAGATGAGATCAGGCGCTGTTAGCAGAAGCAGAGGATGACTGGACCCATGGACACCGGTTTACTGAGCCTCTACTACGCCCCAGGCACTAGAACGAAAGTGCACCCTCAGGGAGAATCCCTCTCCTCTGCTACCTTCCCATGAGTCTCCTTTATTACTTCCCTCTCCTTGTTCTGCCATCCTCCCCTCCCTTTCTTTTCTGCCTCTGTCTTCTGTCTCCCTCTTTTTCTCTTCTTCCCACCCATACCCTTTCTTTCCTTTCTCTTTCCCTTTTTTAAAAACATATTTCAGAGAGGAAGAAAGAAGGAGAGAGATTGATAGGAACATGAATGATGAGAGAGAATCATTGACCAAAGGCCTCCTGCACGCCCCACACTGGGGATCAAGCCTACAACCCGGGCATGCGCTCTGTCCAGGTGTGGAGCCGTGACCTCCCGGTTCACAGGTCAATGCTCAACCACTGAGCCACCCTGGCTGGGCCCTTTCCTTTCTCTCTAAATCTGCTTTTCACTGCTTTCCTGCCAGTGCCACAGGCTTCCACTCAGTAACATCACTTGGCCCCTGAGGGACCACGGGGGTAGGAGACCCCAGGCCTTGTAGATCCCTGGTAAGATGCCATCTTTCAGTGGAAACTGGGGCAGGTTTCTTCTACCCCCCGGGGCACTGGGCTGGGTGGAGGGGCATTTTAACCTCCGAGCTCAGCAGCTATCGCTCGGAAGTTGCTTTGCGAACAGTGGTATGTGGAGGCCGCTTCTCCTGGCCCGTAAGAGCTGCTGATTAAGTGTCCAGGAATTCTGCAAGGAGTTTAGTTTCACACTGGTCGCTTGACCCGGGTCGAGGTGGGAGTGTTTGCACTACAGATATCGGCAAACACCGCAAACCAGGGGTTTTCTTCCTTCTGGGAGAGCCGCCGGTTAAACATTGACCAGCTCCCCGCTGTATACCATGTGGGTAACAAAGGAGGGATGGGTTTGCACAGAGACGTGCCCTGCCTTCCCGGGGCCACAGAGCGGCCTTGAGGAGGATGGTCATGTACAGAATGCCGGCGACTTAAGTCCGGAAATCGATTCTAAGGTCCAGCGGCGTGACCCAGGCAGGGCAGGTCTCTTTCCTTCTCCGGAGCGCAGCTTCCTGTCGGCTGAAAGGGGACCTCAGTAACCCCTCCTGCCCTTACTCACTGGGGGGTGACTCACCAGAAGTGATTCCAAACCAAGAAGCCCCTTGGGACCTATACTGGGCTGTTCTAAGCCTCCTTAGAAATGTCCAGAGTGGCCCAAACCGGTTCGGCTCAGTGGATAGAGCGTGAGCCTGCGGACTGAAAAGTCCCAGGTTCGATTCCCGTCAAGGGCGTGTACCTTGGTTGCAGGCACATCTCCACTGTGGGGGTGTGCAGGAGGCGGCTGATCGATGTCTCTCTCTCATTGATGTTTCTAACTCTCTATCCCTCTCCCTTCCTCTCTGTAAAAAATCTATAAAATATATTATAAAAAAAAAATAAGAGTGGGGCAAGAGCGATTCCCTTTAGCCACAGCCAGTGTGGTTTAGTGAGTTGAACATCCTCCCGTGCACCAAAAGGTCATGATTCTGTTCCCGGTCAGGGCACATGTCTGGGTGGGTGGTGGGGAGGGTGCATGTGGGAGGTAGCCAGTCGATGTTTCCCTCTGCCTCTCCCTTCCTCTCTCTCACAAAATCAATGAAAAAGAAAATATAGGTGTGTTTTGTTTTGTTTTTTAAAAAAAGAGTGATTCCACTGGTCTAGCATCATCTGTAAGGTCACAGAGTCAACCTCCGGCCCCCACTCACCTTCCAGCCCCAACCTGAACTCTCCCCGTTCGCAGTGAAGGTTCCCGGTGAGTGCCTCAGGCCAAGGCACTTACATTGGGAACCGCGCATTCTGCAGTTTAATTATAGGAAAGTACTTATGTCTTTTTCTCTAATGATTTAACAATCTGTCTTCCCACTAAATTGTACACCCTCCAGGGCATGGAATACTGTCAACTGAATCCTTTCTCCTGCGCGTCTCAGTGCCCCGAGAGGGCTCAGCGCGTCCTAAGAGCTGCCTCGGACTGCGTGCTTGCGAGGGAGGGGACCCTGCTTTGCACTTAGAATTAAAAAAAAAAAAAATTTATAGCCTCACCCTAGGCTATCTTTTTAAAATAGGTTTTTATTTATTTTAGAGAGAGAGGATGGAGAAGGAGAGAGACATAGAAACATCGATGAGAGAGAAACATCATCTATCGGCTGCCTTCTGCACGCCCTCCATGGGGAATGGAGCCTGAAACCCCGCAGGGCCCTGACTGGAAATGGAACCGGCAACCTCTTGGTGCATGGGATGATGCTCAACCACTGAGCCACCCGGCCAGGGCCGGCTTGGCACGTGGGACGCGGCATTGACAGGGCGCTCAGAAGGCAGCCGACCTGCTGGCTGGTCCTGCAGCGACCAGAGGCAGGAGCTGGGATCAGCCAAGGACAGTGAGGCCCAGAGAGGCCCCAAGCATGAGGTTCGCCAGATGCAGGCCTCGGTCTCTTTAACAGCCCACGCTCTGAACCACCGATTATTGCTGTTACGCAAAACGAAGTGAAGCTGCGAGTTTAATGAGCAGGACCGTGGCGTGATCCCAACTCAGCCAACCGAGAAAGCAGGCAGGTGCGGGCAGTGGGGATACACCCCAAAGACCGCCGGGGTGGGAGTCAGTGCCGAAGGGGAGCAGGTGGCCGTCCTGGAGGAGGTGTGGGCTCTGCCGGCCGCTGTGTCCTGGCGGGTAGGTTGGCCCGGATCCGGGTGTGACTTGGTGCCAACCTTCATTTGGGATCTTGGGTCCCTTCTTCCTTCCCGTCGGCTCTTCCGCATGGAGAGCCCAGGGTGGTTTTGGTTTTCTGTGTTTTCACTTTCATTGTGTGATTATGGTAGAATGTTCTGGAACATCCGGTCAGAGAGCACTGGGTGTGCTCCAAGGCCTGAGTAGAAGGAGGTAGCCCTGGCCTGTGAAGGGTTAAGGGGAGCTGGGACTGGGGATGTGTGTGTGTGGGGGGGGGCCTGGCCCAGTCCCTAGGGCAGCCCCCCAGGCTCTGAGCACAGGGGACAGCAGGGTCTGGTGGCTGTTGAAAACCCAGCAGGACCAGAGTTGAGATGAGGGTCAAAGACTGCATCAAGGTGTCCGGTCTCCCCAGGCCTGGTGACTCAGTGTCTCCCTCTGATCCGCCTGCACCCCCAACTCCTCAGGCCCCCCAACGCTTCGCTCAGAGCTCAGTTGATTTCAAGGAAATAAGGAATCGTTTCAGTATAAGTATGTCTCAAATATTTCATGGGACATAAACTTGTTTTAGAAGCCTATTTATTGTTTATCTAAAATTAAAGTTTAACAGGGTATACTGGGAGTCTTTTTGTTTTTGTTGTTGCTAAATCTGGTAATCTTAGGTCTTATCTCAGTTAATCTCACAGTAATTGCACCAGTAGTTGCTACTAATAGTCTCATTTTACAGAAGGGAAAACTTAGTACAGAGTTTACAGACAACAGAGCCAGGATTGGAACTCGATGTGTGCAGTGTATGTACGTGTGTGTGTGTGTGTGTGTGTGTGTACGTGTGTGTGTGAATTCACATGCGTGAATTTGGTGAGGGTTCTGATTTCAAAGCCCAAGGGAGGACCCCAACCCTGGCTATGTCCTAATTAAGCCTGAGGACCCTGAAGTCGGCTTGAAGTAACAAAACTGCTCTCTGCCTTAGTTTCCATGGCGTCTGCCTCAGAGGCCCGGGCATTGAAAGAGTTCATACGTGTCAAGGACTAAGATAGATGTTAAATTGCCTTTTGAAAACAAGGTCATGATTTTAGAATCCTCACAGCATCCCACGGAAGAGGGTTAGCAGGTCTGGCCCTCAGATTTCTTTGTTTTGTTTGTAATCCTCACCCGAGGATATTGATTTTTAGAGAGATTGGGAGAGGAAAAGACAGAGACAAATATTGATGTGAGAGAAACACATCAATTGGTTGCCTCTGACCAGGGCCAAGGCCAGAAGAGCCTGCCACCGAGGTGTGTGCCCTTGATTGGAATCGAACCCAGGACCTTGGGTTCACAGGCCGACGTTTAACCCATTGAGCCAAACCAGCTAGGGCAGGCCCTCAGATCTCTTAGGCACAGGGTATAGAACCGCAAAGATGTATCTACAGAGGTTTGGGCTACAGCTGGGATTAGAACCCCAGTGTACGACTTCCTGGTCTAATTCCCATCTCCCTGTAAAAGCACCAGCATCCTGTATCTTCGGGGTGCCAGATGACAAGGTACAAAAACACTGAAAACCATCATAGGAGTCCCCTCCTTAGTGAGGAGGAACAGGTCAGGATTTTTCTGTCTCCCATTTCGCCCTTGGGGGTACCCACAGAACTAAAATTCAGAGTCAAAGATGAAGCAACTTGCTGGGCTCAGAAACAACCAATCAGAAAGGACCCTGGGCCCAGGACTGGGGTTCTGAGACCACCCCCCACACACCCACATAAGCCAGGCATTAACGCTGTAATGACTAGATACATAGGAACCTGGAGGAGTGGGGGTGCAGGGTGCAGGGCAGGGGACAGCGGGGGATCTTTGGAGAGCTTGGGGCAGTGGCTCTTTGCCAACCCGGACAGACATAGTTCAATGTTTTCCCAGCCAGCACACTCATAGCCATATGTGCTGGCGAAGCTCCGACTCATATACCAGGGTGTGCACCTAACCAACGGTCTCCACCCACTAAAGAAAGAAAGGTGGAGGGACGGTGCGTGTGAGCCATGCGTGGCCCGATACCCTGTAAACGGCGGAGCAGGGCAGGAACCCTAACTGCTGCAATTAAACCGTCAGCTCGGCAGGCGCCAGTCCCTGCCCACCCCGAGGTCCTCGCCATCCAGGTCCCATAAAACAGCGTTAGCTCACCTTAGGGTGATTTCCACAAACCTAGGGTAACCGTGCCCTGCCGCCTCAGACAGGAAGGATGACTGTGGAAGGCTTTAAGAAAGAGCCCCGGTCAGGACTTCAGCGTCTTCGATGTCAGTTTGTCCCCGACTCTGAGACCGTAGGCAAGCTGTTTCTGGATTTGGGCTTGGAGAGTGGAAGAACCGGGTAGAAGAGAAGTTAGCCTTGGCTCTTGTGGTTGCAAAGGAAAAACAACCAACTCAGTCAGGCTTCGGCCCCTGACTGGCTTTATAAGCTCCCAGAACTGAAAAATTCAGAGAGAAAGTCGGCTTCAGGTACAGCTGGATCCAGGGGCTCAGACAGAACACCTCTCATTTAGTTTTTCCCCTCGGACTTGCCTACTTACACCTGCTCATTCTCTGTGGTGACTCCACTAGCTCAAGCCTGACATCCTTACGGCCAGCAGTTCCAGCACAGATAGACCTTCTCTATCCCAATAGCTCCTCTCCCCAACACCCCCCCCCAAAAAAAAATCTTCATTGGACGGATATGAGTGTGTGTATATCCTAAATAGACTAGAGTCAGAGGGCCAGGATATGCCCATTGGCCAGGCCTTGGAGCCCGGGGCAGGCTCTCCTTATCCAGAGGTCTAAGGGTACAAAGATGTTGGTTTCCCCAAAATAAAATTGGGGTCCTGAGAGCAAAAGGAGGGGACAGGGATGCTGGGAAGGCATGACTCACAGGTATTCATTACCGATGGCTCTCAGGTTATGTTCAGCTCAACATTGACTGGCCAGATTACCATGTGTTCAGAGATCATAATAATCTGGCCACTCCGTGTATATATTAGAGGCCCGGTGCATGAATTCATGCATGGGTGGTGTCCCGGCAGCCTGGCCACGGGGAGAGGACATGGGCGGTAGGCTGGCCTGCCTGCTGGTTGAACTCCTGGTCGAGGGGACAATTTGCATATTAGCCTTTTATTATATAGGATATACACTGAGTGGCCAGATTATTATGCGTTCAGAGATCTATTAATCTGGCCACTCAGTGTAAATGCGTGATGTTAGCCGAGCAAGTTTCCTGCTCTCGGTCCTTCGGTAGCTTACCAAGAGCAGGAGATGGGGGAGAAGGTAGTGCTTTCTTTCTGGCTCCTTACTCTTCCTATCCTACCCCCTGTATCCCTGGCCTGTGACCCCTTAGGAAGGGAGGAAAGGAAAGAATAAAAAGTCAAAAGCCACTCTTCCACGGCACTTACGGAAGACATTCTGAATGATCTTTCCACACAGGCAACAGCCTTACCGATCATTGCAAATGGGGGTGGCCTGCCCTCAGCACCCCCTGCCATCCGAGCAGCCACAGGGTCACTCAGACAGAATGGTCAGCGGTCTCCTTTCCCACAGCACGTACCCCACAAAGAGGCCTCTGGGCCTTCAACCACGCTCAGAGCTGAGCTCTGTGCTGTCAGGGATGCCATCTGCCCCTAACCAGGTCCAAACACCAAATCATAAGCTCATAAATGCAATCTATAGCAACAGCAGAAGGGAGATGCTGATGGAGGGCAGTCCACAGAAGGGAGGTGAAATACTTTTCTACCTCACCGCTAACCAGAAACTTCCCTGAATTCTCATTAAAAAAAGAAAAAAAGTTCTCTGTAATCTGAGGTCTTACCTCATTAAAGGCTGCAATTTGAGAAACAAGAGGAGGACTGAGATGACCGGCACCTGGATCCGGTCACTGAGCTTTCGTCTGTGTCTGGAGGGCCCGCTTCCCCTGTCTGAGGCTCACAGAGGGCAGGGGACGGACTGGCCAGGTTCGAGATTTCCTCTCTCAGCCTCGGTCCACAGAGCCCCCTGTGGTCCCTGCCTCCCTGACTCTCGCTGTCCCAGCTCCCTGCTGTGGGGAACATGGCGCCATTTTTGAAACCTAAATAAAAGATTGAGAAATCCAGAGACGGTCAGAAAATGTATTTTTTTAAGTTGATCTTAGAGGAATGGAGGAAGGGAGAGAGGGAAAGGAGAAAGAGAGAGAGAGAGAGATTTGTTGTTCCACTGATTTATGCATTCATTTGTTGATGCTTGTATGTGCCCTGAGGATCGAACCTGCATCCTTGGCATACAGTGGTACCTCGAGATACGAGTTTAATTCATTCTGTAACATTGAGGTGTGGGAAACTATGAGACGCTCTAGTCGAGGTAAACTGGTGGGTCGTGAGTAGCCGGCCGATACGTGCGATTACTCCTTTCTCAACTGTTGCTCATATTTCAAAGCAAAAATTGCTCACTCGATGGCTCGTATCTCAAAAATCTTGTATGTTAGGGCACTCGTATCTCGAGGTACCACTGTATTAGGATGATGCTCTATCCAATTAAGCTACCCAGGCCAGGCTGGCAACTCTTCTTTGGAAAGTAGTTGATTTCCCTTTTTTTCTGTCCCTGCCTCCTTTTCCTCCTTGTTTTCGGTACCTCTGTTATTTTCTTCTACATTCAATTCCATTCCCTTCTTCAGTAGCTGTACGGAGGTTTTTAAGAAGAAAAGATGGACCAATGTAGAACACTAATCATGTAATCTGCCAGGAACCATTGAATTGTACCTTTTAACATGGAGGATTGTATGACATCATAGCTCTGTCTCAATCAGCTATTTTTAAAGGTGGGGAGGGGTAGAAACTACAAACTGGTTGAAGGGAGGTAGAAGCTGCATTTACATACATTACATTTGCAAAGTGGAGATTGGCTGGTTCACCTTGGACCAACACCTGTTCTTCTTTCTTCCCCCCCGAAAGGCCAAGATGGCAGATGAGTCTGTGGTTCTGACCAAAATGGGAGGGAGTGTGTGCGTACAGAGTATATTCCTGCGGGTGGCAATTTTGCACCCCTACATGAAGTCCTACCCGCTAAGTGTCTGGAACCCGAGAGGTTAAATTCCAGTCACGGTGGCTTCCCTTTCTCAGCGCCAGCTGGTTCAAAGGGCCATGACTCAGATTTGGCGGGGACAATTGGCTTTTATCTCTTTTCTTTTCCTCATTGACATCACTTCCTCCTCCTTTCCATTTCTCGGAGGTGGCCACGGGGTTTGGCCACATAAGCACAGCAGGTCACAGGGAAGGTGTACATGTTTGGCTGCACGGGCCACACTCAGGGAGAAGTCTCGGGGCTCCCTCATGCTACCCCGGGCCTCCACACACCACCTGCCCCGGCTCACACACTCCCAGCCCTGTATAGGAAATTTGCCACTTTACGGCCTCGCATAAAAGTGCCATTCTGAATAAACACAAAAGCGATCAAATGTGCTTGAGTTGTTGGTCTTAAATATCAGTCATGCTTCATCGCAGGCGTGCGGGACCTTGGTTGATATTGTCCTATAAAGAGCGAGGGCCTTAGGGGCATCTTAATGAGGTGATAACGAGGAAAATAATGTTCTGGTTTGGGGGGGCCTGGTATCCACTATATGTTCAAAGTGGGTTTAATCTTACGTTGGGCTCCTTGCTGTACAGTATTAAGAAGGAGGAAAGAGCCTTGGGCAGGTAACTCAGTTAGTTAGAGCATCATCTGGATACGCCAAGGTTACAGGTTCAATCCCTAGTTGGGGTTCATACAAGAATCAACCAATGAGTGCAAAAGTGGAACAACATAGATGTTTTTCTCTCTCTCTTTCTCATCAGTAAATAAAAATTAAAAAAACAAAACAAAACCCTGGCTAGTGTGGCTCAAGTGGTTGGTGTGTTTTCCCGTGTACCATAAGGTCAAAGGTTTGATTCCCAGTCAGGGCACATACCCAGGTTGTGGGTTCAATCCGTGGTTGGAGCAAGTGCATGAGGCTATCAATCAGTGTTTCCCTCTCACTTAGATGTTTCTCCCACTCTCCCTTTCCTCTCTCTCTAGAATCAATGAAAAACATATCCTTAGGTGAGGATTTAAAAAAAGAAAAAGAAAGGAAGGAAGGAAGGAAGGAAGGAAGGAAGGAAGGAAAGAAAAAGAAAGAGAAAGAAAGAAAGAAAGGAAGAAAGAAAGAAAGAAAGAAAGAAAGAAAGAAAGAAAGAAAGAAAGAAAGAAAGGAAAGAAGGAGAAAGAAAGAAGTTTGGCTCAGTGGATAGTCAGCCTGCAGACTGAAGGGTCCCGTCTCGGATTCAATCCCAGTCAAGGGCACATACCTAGGTTGCAGGCTGGATCTCTGGCCCTGAGCTAGGAGTATGCGAGAGCCAACCAATCAATGTGTCTGGCACATTGGTGTTTCCCTCTCTCTCTCTCCCCCGCTCCCTCCCACTCTCTTGAAAAATCAATAGAAAACTATCTCCAGGTGAGGATTAACAAAAGAAAAAGAAGAGGAGAGGAAATGCAGATGGTATTGAGGTAGGTATACGTGTGCACACGCATGCAGTATTTTGATTTTTGTTTCTTAATCTGCCTTTTATTGCTCTTGAAGACCTGCCTGTAACATCACGCAGGCTTTCCTGTTTGCTCAGATCACCACGTCCTATAGCAGTGGCTCCAAAGAGCTTCCTTCTCCAGTACCCATAGCCCTTCACGTTCCCTTCCACCGCATTCACGCGCCTTCCTTTCCGTGTTATGCTGCTGTTGTTTTTGCTTTGTCTCCCAAGATACCCTTTGTTACTCTTGAAGACCTGCCATCATTGAAAGCCCTTTTCTCTTTATGTGAGCCATTGTGGAGCAATAGGGCAGGGAGCGTTCTACTCTGCCATACAGATGGTCTTTATTCTCTCTTCCTGGCGCTTTCTTTTCAGACACTTGGAATAACCAGATAGTTGAGAAAGCTCTTTTAAATGAGTGATTTAACCTCTTGGAGGTGAGGGGGGGGGCGGTGAGGGGGGGAAAGGTTGCCTAGAAACCAAGGTGGCATTGTTGTTGTGTTGAATAAGAACAATATATGAGTTAAATCATTCATTCATTTGTAACTTAAATATTCTCCTGGGCGCTTCCGAAGCCTTATTTATGCCAAAAATAATGTTTGATCTGATTCTACACCCATGTTACTAACAGGATTCAAGAGTCCTTTTTTTTTTTTTTTTGGTGATTCTCCTATTCCAAGAATTCCAAAGTTGTCTTAGTCATGCCCACTAATCAGTCCTCATTTTTGCTCCCTTGCTGCCATTCTTAGTTAATTCAGTCCACAATCAATCATCCATTTATCTACCACCCATCCAACCATCCACCCACCCACCCACTCACTCACTCATCCACCCATCCATCCATCCATCCATTCAACAAATATTTATTGAACACTTATGAGCTAGGTACTCAGCTTGGTGACTTTCTAGGGATGCAGGGGTGAGTTTGGATATCTGTCCTCTGGGAAAGATGTATTCTTGCGAGGAATATAGACAAATTAAAAGCACAAATAAGGGGAAGCTGACCAGAGGGTCTCAGAAAGTTCCCTTAAAGAAATGCCATTTCAGCCGAGACTGGTTTGGCTCAGTGGATAGAGCGTCGGCCTGCGGACTGAAAGGTCCCAGGTTCGATTCTAGTCAGGGGCATGTACCTTGCTTGCAAGCATATCTGGAGCGTGCAGGAGGCGGCTGATCGATGTCTCTCTCTCATCGATCTTTCTGACTTTCTATCTCTCTCCCTTCCTCTCTGTAAAAAATCAATAAAATATATTATAAAAAAAAAAAAAGAAATACCATTTCAGCCCAAACATAAAGCATAAAAAGGATGAGGGAGAGGAATGGGACATTTTTTTTAGATTAAAAACATAAGATCCACAAGTGTAACTGCTACTCCTACTGAGTAAAGGAATTTCTCTACAGAATCATGAGCCCCTTAAGTAACGATGGATTTTCACGTAATAAGAATCTGGATTTAAAGACAAACAGATCTTAGTAACTTCGAACAATTTGCTTAAACTTTCCTGGGCTCAGTTGTCTCATTTGTAATAAGAGCAGGATCATTCCCGGTTTACAGCGTTGTTGGAATAATTAGATGTGTTATAGGCAAATCCCCAAACATGTAAGAGGCTTTCACAAATGGTAGATTTTATTACTATGAAAAGCCCAAAAACATATCACGATTCTTAAGGGCGGAGGTAGGGGTGGGTGGGCACTCCCGAGAAGCTTTAAGAGCGAGGCGGGGGGGGGGGGGGGAGAAAAGTAAGAACAAATAAACAAACACACCCAGACTCCATCCCAGGAGATTGTGAGTCACCAGGCCTGGGCTGGGTTCTGCATCTGGCGTTTGCTACGAGCTCCGTAGGTGATTCTGCTATTAGCCATGGTTGTGAATCGCTGCCTGTTTTCCTGCCTATAGCTGCCACTGGAAGTCTCTTAAAACCACAACTGAGAACCCGGCAACCGTGATTTACAGTGTCTGCTCAACAGGGTCGGAATAGCACGCTGATGCCCAGTAACCGTCCTCCCGGGTAATTGAGAAGGGACTTGGGAACCAGTGAGCGTGCAAAGGTAGAATTCCTCAGGCTCTCGGGAACGATGTCTGTAAAGAATGTCTGGCTTGAGTCAGAGTGGAACTCGCTGTCATATGTCTCCTGATGGACCACCATAACCCTGCGGTAATGGATCTAGTAAATTAGTAACTCATCTCCGAAGTGTAGCTGAAACTTCCTAGAGTTCACGGTTGCCCGCTGAAAACAGACATCTGGCGGGAAGGAGAATTTCCAGCATGACTAGGAAAGAAGAATCCAGACGGGCATTTGCTCGTGAAAAGTCTCAGTATTTTAATCCGCGTTCTGAAATTTCAGTTATTCGGGGTGGAATTCTTCAGGGTATGTTTGCACATGCCCCCCTCATGGGGGGGTGTCCTGGCTGTTGGTGTCTTCTTCCCTCCCTGGAAGACAACACCATTCCATCCGGCTGAAGTTTGGATTTGCCGGGAGCTTTGGAGTGGCCACTACCTACAAAATGCTGGAAGAGTCTCAGAAATGAGCAAGCTTTGATCTTCAGAGGTGGCCTTGTTTCTCTGGAGAGAGAATAAGAGGAGACGAAATAGTCTTGATCTGGCTTGAATCAATTGAGAACAGAATAAGCGTAATATCCAACTCTGTCCAAATACGGTTCCAGGAACCTGCTTGAGAATTGCCTAGGGGGTGGGGGGGGGTGGGGGGGGCGAGGGATGGATTTCTGGGCACATTCCCACCCCGCTGAATGTGAATTTCTGGGCTTGAGGGCCAGAGCCCCCGGAGATTTGTATAGTCACAACCACTTCATGAGACGGTGAGAAATCTCTTTTTAATATACTCTAAGTTTGGTACATTTCATTGTGGTATATTTTTACATCTAGATTTTTCAAAATGTATGCGTTAAGGGCATGAGACCTAGCGCTGTCCATTCATTTCTGCTCCCTGTCCCGTGCTAGTTCCCATAGAAAAGTCCCCATTCACGTTTTGGACTTCAGTTTCTTTCTCCATAAACGGCACGAATACGTATCACAGTGTAAAGGGGAGTTATAATCCCTGTCTTCCTCACCTTACAGACCAAGTGAGAAGATGGGTTGGGAAATCCTTTAAAAACGAACACATTCGCAGTTCTAGCATTGCAGCCATTTTCCATAGAAAGGATGTGCATTGGAGATGCCCAGCTAACATTTTTCCTGGCCAGATACTACACAGACTCCTTAATCTGGCTGTTTTTACCTTTATTCAAAGGAAGAAGGATATTACCATGCACAAAGAGCCATCTAGCCCTAAAGCATCCATAAGACGGCTCAGATGTTGCGAAGAAACAGACACAGATCACCAAAGACCGTCACATATCAATCCAGGATCGCGTCATTCACATCCAGCGCGCCTGCCGAGGAGCCGGGGTGGACAACGGATGCTTCCCCCAAACCTATTATGTTATCCGCGTCCAGGCGGCTGAGGAAGCCAGAGCTTTCTCCAATCAAAGCCACGTCCACTATCTTTGACGGCTTGCCTGCTGGGATGAGATTTTTTTCCCCTTCTGGCAAATAAATACCTGGCTGTAGAACAAGCCAACGTGATGCTTTTCGTGACAGGTTTTTCCTAATATCCTAATCTCTCAGGCCCCAGACATGAGTCTTCCATAGAGGGAGAGAGATTGTGTCTACCATTCCATTGATACAGTAAGAACCCTCTATTATCCGCCTTCCATTTCCCATCGGAAGCATCGGCCGACGAAAGGAGGCCATCTCTCTCACAAGCTGCATCCCTTGACATTTTTGAAAGGTACCAGGAGATTGATGGAGACGGAGCCATGCACTCGATCGTCCTGCGTGCAGCTGCTCACGTTCAGTCACTTGGGATCTCTTCAATACCGGCTCTCTGGCGCACTCCTGCAGAGGCCTGTCCAGTTTCCTGCTTTGAACAGGTCTGTTTTCCAAGTGTAGGGGACCTAACCGTGGATGATGGAACTCTTGCAAGCCCCTACCCAGACCTGGCAGAGGACAGGCTGGTGAGATGGACGAGAAAGGGAAGGGGACAGAGAAAACGTGAGCTTGAGGATTCTTTTGCCAAAGTCTGGAGGATCCCTCAGAACCAGCGAGCTCTCAGCCCTGAACATCCACGGACACACGATCCCAGTGGGGCAATTACAGGCAGTGATTGGTATGAACATGGCATAGACCCTTTTTTAACAATATTTTTTAAATTGATTTCAGAGAGGAATGGAGAGAGAGAAATATCAAAGATGAGAGAGAATCATTGATCGGCTGCTTCTTGCACAGTCAGGCCAAGCCCACAACCGGAGCACGTGTCCTGACCAGGAGCAAACCATGATCTCCTGGTTCGTAGCTCGACGCTCAACCATTGAGCCACACTGGCCGAGCTTAGACTCTTTTTGCAGGATGAAATGATTGACTGTACTTCATCGAGGCCTCACATTCATTCTGCTCATTCACGCGGCCATTCAGTTTGTTCATTCATTCATTCATAGAAGAGGGGGCTCTGTGTTTTTCGCTGTGAAAGTTGCTTAGCTCACATCCATGCTCAGGGACTGAAGCCACAGTGTTTACCAGCTGGTAAGGTTTCCTCTTGCTTTGTTTGGGAGAACAAAGGAATAGAAAACGACAGGGGGAGAAAATCCCATTCCACCTGGCTTCTCCTTAAATGGGCTCCTACCCCCTTTTGAGGCAGATGGGGCAGTCAGAGGCCCTGACCACTGGCATGGAGTCACTTGATCCAACTCTCAGAGCTGCTTCCACCAGGAACCAGAGGTGCCTTGCAGAGATTCAATCCTTTGGTTCATAAGTGCAGGGTGCAAGGTTTTCAAGGCACTGAGAGGCCACATCGTATGGACTTGAAAAAGATGATGCGATGACGATGATGATGAGGCGATGGTGACTGACTATACTGAGTGTTTCCCACACTCCCGTTTACTGAGTGTTTCCCACATCGCAGGCACTACGTACATTACATGTGTGATTTCGCCACCTCCTCACAACAACCCTGTGAAGCAGATACAATTGTCCCCGTTTTACAGGTAAGGAAACTGAGGATCAGAAAAGTTAATAGTCTCGTTCAAAGTCATACACTAGTCGGTGAAAGAGCAGGCCGGAGTCTATTTCTCTCCTCTGTTCCTTTGGTCCATGGGATCATAAAATAAACGGTGCCTCCTTCTACTCACCACCCCATGTGGCTCCTACTCTGGGCTCTTCTGTGTCAGGTCATCCGGGAATTTTCTGCGCGGCATAGGTGCTCCCTCTGGACCGTTAGATTTCGTTGGTCCTCTCATGTCAGTTACTCTCTGATGAGAGGGGACAAAGAAAACGTGAGCCTGAGGATTCTCTTGCCAAAGTCAGGAGGATTCCCAAGGACCAGCTAGCTCTCAGCCCTGAACACCCAAGGACACACGATCCCAGTGGGGCAATTACAGGCAGGGATCGGCATGGACAAAAGAACAGATAAGGACGAGAGAGGAAGCAGGAAGGAAACCCAGGAGAGCCAAGGAGAAAGCAGAGGTCGTCCTCAGAAACAGCGCTACTTCTTTCAGATTCTTTCGTGGTGACCACGGTTTGCTCTTTCAGAGAGGGAGGTGCCGTCAGAGCCCAGTGCGGTGAACCAGGCTGGGGACAGGGATGAGGAATCCTGCCCTGTTCAACAATGTTTAGCCAAAACCGGTTTGGCTCGGTGGATGGAGTGTCGGCCTGCAGACTGAGAGGTCACCGGTTTGATTCCGGTCAGAGGCATGTATCTTGGTTGTGGGCACATCCCCAGTAGGGGTGTGCAAGAGGCGGCTGATAGATGTCTCTCTCTCTCATTGATGTTTCTAACTCTCTATCCCTCTCCTTTTCTCTCAGTAAAAAAAAAAAAAAAATCAATAAAATATATTAAAAATAAAAAAAGGTTTAATCCTCACGCAAAAATATTTTTTCTATTGATTTTTAGAGAGTAGGAGAGGCAGAGACAGAGAAAAACATCACTGTAAGGACAAGCATGTCAAACTCAGCCCGAAATGAATATTTTTGCGGCCCGGCCAATGTAACGGAATGTAAGAAATGTTTTAATAACATTTAATTTTTACAATATCCTGTTATACATAATTAATAACGAACTACAACGTTCGCTAATGACTGATGACTGTAATCGTGTTGCATTCATTTCCCTTACATGCCTAATGCACAGGCGTACCATTTCTCTCCACTAATACCAGCAGCGAATATTTTACCAACTCATGGCCACATTATTAGTCTTTTACTGACTTGTTTAGTGTGTGCAACAGAAAATATTTAGCTTTCAGAGAACAAGAAAAATAGGTTTATTTGTGTTACACTTATTAATTTGTACAGTTATTTAGTGTCTGGTAAGTTAATGTTCAAGAAAAATATTTTTATTAAAATGTTCTATTATGTTAATGATTACTTATTTCTTTCAGCCCTTTGTATTCAGCATGTCTCTACCGACATAAACCTACATTTCGATGAAAATTGAAGCTTTTGCTTTTTTGCAGCTCACATAATTTTTACAATATCCTGTTATACATAATTAATAACGAACTACAACGTTTGCTAATGACTCATTATTGTAATCGTGTTGCATTCATTTCCCTTATGTGCCTTACACGCAGGCGCACCATTTCATAAACTTAAACCTTGTTTATTTGGCCCGTGTTAGCTTTTGAGTTTGACATGCTTCATGTGAGAGAAACACATCAATGGGTTGTCTCCTGCATGAGCCCTGACCAGGGCCTGGACTGGGGAGGAGCCTGCAACCAAGGTACATGCCCTTGACCAGAATCGAACCTGGGACCCTTCAGTTTGCAAGCTGATCCTCTAGCCACTGAACTAAACCAGCTAGGGCTAAAACACACACACACACACACACCAAAGCACGCAACCGATGAGTTTTTAGGGAGTTGTGGAACATGGGTGGAACATGGCACAACTCTGGAATGAAGGCCTTACTTTTTGTAAGAAAACAGCGCCTACCTAGACATTTTATATGGTGTCTCTGTTAATGAGTTGCATGCAATCATCCGTGTTGCATCCTGTTGAAGGAGAAGGCAGTGTTTGCAGACTCAGTCCCTGGCCGAGTACCTGGGCTGAGCAGACTCTCACCAGCCGGGTGTGGTTTAACCGCCGGCACTCACCTGTGGAAGCCCGGAGCCTGGGAGAAGACAGAGCAGCCCCGGAGGACGGGGCGTGCCAGCGGGCAGGCAGCGTGGCACCCGACGCCCCGACACGTCGTGGTGTGAAGCGATGACAATATTTCTTCTGCTCGCAATTAGGCACTTTGGGCAGGGCCTGGTGGGGGCGGCTCGTCTCCGCTCCACTTTCCATCAGCTGCCGAGGCTCGGCCACAGGCTGGGGCCATCTGCAGGCTGGTTCACTCGCGTGCCTGGAGGGGGACACCCTTTGCCAGCCGGGCCTTCTGCCGGGACTTGTCCCTGTGGCTGCGTGGCCGCCTCTCAGCCGGGTGGCTCGGGTAGAAGATGTGTAGATTTAGATTTGAAAGTAGGCACAGGCCCACTGAAATTCCAGGGGAGGGGACACAGACCCCAGCTCTGGATGGAGGAGTATCAGGGTCACGTTGTACAAAGAGCTGTGGGGGATCCCATAGCGATGCAGCACTCATTGGAAAGTACAATCGGACACACATACACACAACACACACACCTGCTTCCTCGGCCCACAGGGCCTTTGCACATTCCATTTCTTCTACCTGCAGCATCCTTTCCCCCTCTTTCCCTAGGGAAGGCCTACTCATCCCTCGTATCCCAGCCGAGTCATCATTTTCTCCCGGAAAATCTTCCTGAGCTCCCTGAACAGGTCAGTTCCCTCTGATTTCTGACTTATATCACAGTTATACTTTACGGATGTGTGCCTATAAATATATACCGGATGGGCAAACATAGACTTACGATTGTTCGAATGGAAAATAATACACTAATCAATACATACTATAAGAACAGCCTGGCTGATGTGGCTCAATGGTTGAGTGTCAAGAACAGCCTGGCTGATGTGGCTCAATGGTTTAGCGTCAACCTATGAACTGGGAGGTCACGGTTCGATTCCTGGTTGGGCACATGCCTAAGTTGCAGGTTTGGTCCCCAGTGGGGTTTTGTAGGAGGCAGCCAATTAATGAATCTCATCACTGATGTTTCTCTCTCTCCTTTTCTCTCCCTTTGTCTCTGAAATCAATAAAAATGTATTTTAAAAAATAATAATACAAGGTAACTGTAAACCTACTTTTGTCCCACCCTCTGTATAAATAATTATATATATGATGTGTGTATATATATGTGTGTGTGTGTGTGTGTGTGTGTGTGTGTGTGTGAACAGACGGACACACACACACAAACACATACTGGTGTCTCTCAGCTGGTAAGCCCCACATAAAGAGGAAACACAGGGGAATTTGGTTTTGCTCATCCCTCTCCCCTCGGCGCCTGGTGTAGAGATTGGGATACAGTGGGCACTCAGACATTTACTGAATGAAAACACTGCAGGCGGCGTGCTAGGCTCTGATTGGCCGATGGCAGTGCTAGCCCTGGCGCAGGCCCATCCAGTCCAGGCAAGAAGAGAGATTCAGAGGAACCTTCTCCTGAGCTGGATGCCGGAGAGGCCGTTCAGCTCAACTTTGGAGGCTTCTCTGCGTTCACCTCTGTCGAATGCACCCCTCCTGCCCAGCTCCCACAGACCTGCCGGCAAAGGCTAATGTTTTCGTTTCATGCGTCTGTGCCGAGCAGCCCGGGGAGTGCCAGTCTTCCACAAGGAATTGGGGGAGACTGGAGGGCAGGAGGCCAAATGCGGGGCTCATGAAGAGCTTCCAGGTGGGAGCCAGCCCCGCCTCCAGCTCCTTTGCCACTCAGAGGCAGGAGAGACCTCCAACCTGTTCTGACTTTGCACCGGGATTAGCCAAACACGCCGGGCCAGGGTGTGCGGAGATTCCTTCACCAGGCGAAGGATCACGGGGCTTAAGCCCTAATTACGGGGGAGGGGAAAAGGGAGCAGCGTCTGCCACGGAATACGAAGGGTTTCCAGGAGGGGCAGGGAGAGGGGGGAAAAGAGATTCCTAGCCAGCTGGCTGCGAAATTCAAACTCTGGGATGCATTCGTCCGCGACGTGCAGAAGGTTTGCAAGTACAGTGGTACCTCGAGATACGAGTGCCCTAACATACGAGATTTTTGAGATACGAGCCATTGAGTGAGCGATTTTTGCTTTGAAATACGAGCAACATTTGAGATAGGAGTCATCGCGCGGATCGGCCGGCTGTACACGACCCACCAGTTTACCGCGACTCGAGTGTCTCATAGTTTCGCACGCCTCAAGGTTACAGAACGAATTAAACTCGTATCTCGAGGTACCACTGTATCTCTGCAAGAGGCCACGAGACAGCCACCAACGTGGCCATACATGGTGCAGCGTGGAAGTCAGGTTTCTCCTATACCGACTCCAGAGCTCAGGCCTGCCAGAGACCACGCTCACGTAACCCTGCCTGCCTGGACCCCAGCTTCTGAGGCCCTCAAAGCAGCGCAGGCCCTGTCCCACCTGCCCGAGGTGAGATCTGTACATCTGGAATAAAAGACAATCCCAAACAAGACACACTGCAGCATCTCCTTAAGCTTTTTTCGTGCCTTGGTCTCCTGCAGCCACCTTCTCCGAGTCCATATTTTTTGTATCCTGCATGGATGGCAGACTTCCACTACTGACCGAGGTTACAGAGGGATCAGGTTTACCCTTTTTGTCTGAAACAAGTAAGAAGCTACACAATAAGTTTTAAAAAAAACACTGGCACTCAGTCAACAAAAGGCAATGGTTCCCGAGAGGCGGGAACCAAACGAAGGAGCGCTGTGATATTACCCAGCTTTCTGCCTGGAGCGTTTCCAAACCATGTGCAGGGACGGGGAGCGGGTGGTCTCCCCGAGTGGAGGAGAGAAGCTGGAAGAAAGAGGAGGCCACGGTGGCCGGAGGTCTGCAAAGCGGAATGCCTGGGAGAAGAGAGCCAGCCGCACCAAGACGGAGCTGGGGGTCCACCGAGGTCTCCCACGTCTCCGGCTGAGTGCTGATCAGCACAATGCGTGTGAAGAAACTGCTCCCCCGAGAGGATTAGACTGAACAATTATGGGAGCTCACCAGGATCAGGAAGAGCTCCCGCCCCTATCTTATCAGGCAGACGAGCAAACCTCATAATCCACAGAGCATCGGAGTGGTTTGGCCTCGGCAGTTGGGAAAGTTTAGCTTTCAACTGAATGCTGCTCTGTTCTCACCCAATAAGTTTTTTTTTTAAAAAAATCAAACTTGGCCCCGGATGAGTAGCTCAGTTGGTGAGAGCAGCAACCAGGTTTTGCTGGCTCCATTCCTGGCCAAGGCACCTCCAAGAAGCCATCGATGGATGCATACATAAGTGGAACAACTAATCAATGTTGCTTTCTCTCCCTTCTCTCCCTCTCTCTCTCTCTCTCGTCAATAAATTTAAAAAATATTTAATCAAACTTAACCATGTCTCAGAACAAAGCCAAGAGTATTTAGAATATGTATAAGAATACCAAAATATCCAGTACCCCCCAAAAAAGTAAAAAATCACAATGCTTAGCACGTGATATTAAGTTAACAGGCATGCAAAGAAGCAGGACAATACAACTCGTAATGAGTATAAAAATCAATCAAAATTGATTTAGAAGTGATACCGATGATAGAATTAGTATACGGGACATTAAAACAGCTATATTCAAGAAGCTATAGGAAAGATTGAGCATATTAAGTAGAGACATCAAAGACATATATAAAAAAGACCTTATTTGAAATTCTAGGGATGAAAACGATGATATCTGAGATGAAAAATACACTAGATGGGACTGATAGCAGATTACATACTGTAGAAGAATAATTAGTGGACTTGCAAACAGCAACACACACTACCTAAAATAAAATACAAAGAAAGAAAAGATCTTAAAATATAGACAAAGCATCAGTGGGCAATGGGACAGCTTCAAACAGCCCAAAAATATGTAATTAGGGTCCCCAAAGAATAAATTATTTGAAGAAATAATAATCAAACACTTTCCAAATTTGATAAAAAATAATAAACGTAAAGATCTAAGGAGTTCAACAAACCCCCACACACAAGAAACATGAATAAAATTACACCACCAAGGCATATCTTCACAAAATTTCTTAAACCCAGTGAGAAAAATAAAACATTTAAAAGCAGCCAGAGCCCTAACCGGTTTGGCTCAGTGGAAAGAGCGTCAGCCTGCGGACTGAAGGCTCCCGGGTTCGATTCCAGTCAAGGGCATGTACCTTGGTTGTGGGCACAACCCCCAGTAGAGGGGTGTGCAGGAGGCAGCTGAGCGATGTTTCTCTCTCATCAATGTTTCTAGCTCTCTGTCCCTCTCCCTTAGTCTCTGTAAAATAAAATAAAATAAAATAAAATATAAAAATAAAAGCAGCCAAAGATTTTAAAAAAATAATAAACACATTAAATACTAGGAACTCATCTTCTATAAAACAATACAAGCCAGCAGAAGACAATGGAGCTAAATCTTTAAATTATTGTAAATAGAAAATAAAATAATCCACACTGGAAACTTAGAATTCTATACTCAGCAAAATATCTTTCAAAGTTGAGACCGGTTTGGCTCAGTGGATAGAGCGTCAGCTTTCGGACTGAAAAGTCCCGGGTTCCATTCCGGTCAGGGGCATGTACCTTGCTTGCGGGCACATCTCCACTGTGGGGCGTGCAGGAGGCGGCTGATCAATGTCTCTCTCTCATCCATGTTTCTGACTTTCTGTCTCTCTCCCTTCCTCTCTGTAAAAAATCAATAAAATATATTAAAAAAATATCTTTCAAAAACAATAGTGAAATAAATATTTTTTTAGACATGCAAAAGTTGAAAGAATTCGTCACCAGCAGACCCATATTGCAAGAAATGTTAAAGGAAGTCCCCGGAGAAGAAGGAAAATTCTATCACTCGGAAATCTGGATCTACACAAAGGACTATGGAGTGCCAGAAATGCCAACTACATGGGTCACTCTGAGACCTTTTCCTTTTAAAAGATATTAGATTATTTAAAAATAAAAATAATAAGGTATTATGAAGTCTATAACATATGTGGTGGTAAAAAAATTTAACAACAATAACACAGAGGTTGGATGAAGAGAAGTGAAAGTAAATATAAATTCTTAACCATATGTACGGAGGAACAATCTTTCAGTGTATGGGACAATGCTCTGTCCAACCAGCCATGCCAGCCTGGGCATGTTTAAGAGTGTTGCATTCCACTATACGAATGTTATAATTTTTAAGTTTTAATAGAGAGATAGAGTGACATATAAAGGGTCAGGAGTCCTGGGTTCCAACCATAGCCCTGACCGACAGAAGTGAGTTTGGTCCAATGTGTCCAAATCTCAGTTTTTCCATGTGTAAAATAGAAATGATTTTAATAAGCGATTCTACTACCTCCACTGTATGCATAAGGGAATAGAAGCGTTGGGAGGCGAAATACCTTGTTCAAGGCAACCCAGCCAACGAGTGGCATGGACAGGTTTAAACCCATCGTTCTAGAACCCACACCGTTCACTTCCACACCCAGCTGCTTGCCTATTGGAAACGGCTTTCCAATATTGTCAAAGACTCAGCAAGACTTCCCTGGTGATTATTTAGGGCAGGGCTTTTTCATAAAAGGTCTAGAGAGTATTTGCAAAAAATTGAAGAGTGAGGGCATTTTCCTAGTGTGAGAGACTTAACCTAGTTTCAGATCCTTAACAACCTGCTCTGATAATCTCCCCTAAGAAGCAAAGGAGCTGGAGGAGCCGCTGGTCTAAAGGAGGTACCCCAGCCCCGAGTAGCCAGGGGCAGCCTTGCCTGCACCATGCCCCGTGGCCTGGAATTCCCCTCTTTCTTTTTTCCCAGCTCCCTCCTTTCTTTCTCTCTCTTTAGCCCCAGGCAAACCACTTTTCCTAGGAGCTACTTCTCCATCGCCTCTCATTTAAAAAAAAAAAAAAGGTGGGGGGGAGCAAGGGGTAGGCATGTGGCCAGATGCCCCCTCCAGGGAGTTGTGCTCTTGCTTAATTAGCGTTTGCAAAGGGCTGTGGGTTCTTAAATTACTAGACAATGGAGATGAAGCCCTGGGGGCTTTTGAACTCTGCCCTGTGCTGCCTTAAGTGGGTGAGAGGGACTTGCCTGGAGGGAGAGAGGAAGAGGAGGGTAGTTGGGGACCCTTAGGGTGGGTCACAATGGATCACAAAGAGATCCACCTCCCAGCTTGTCCTTAGTGCTGAAAACCACCTTTCCAGATGTGTTGGTTTTGAGTTGAGGTGCCTTTTCTTTTCACGATGCAGCTGCTCTTGAGGAGGGACAGAAAACCGGTGGTCTGAGCGCTGGAGCCTGGCATTCGACCTCCCTCTGGAGAGGGGAGGCGGGCAAGGGATCTGCCCAGGTGGAGTGCCTCTGAGATCAGACGGTGGAGAAAACAGGAAGAACAACTCCTTAAAAAGGAAGGAGGCCTTAAGAGGGAAACTGGCAAAAATGTTTAAAATATTGATTTCTTCACTTTGGGTTGGAGAAGTGAGGGGGCGTCTTATACACGGGGGTGTCTTATACACGGAAAAATACGGTAACTAGTAGGATAGAGACTACAGATGCTGCTCAATGTCTGATAATCCACGGGACCACCCCAAACAAGGAGTTATTCAGCTCTAGATGTTGATAGCACCAGAGAGTATACAGAAGCATAAAAATGACAGTGAAAATTTCCCCAGATTTTATCTTCTAAAAAGCACTTGATATTTTAGAGAGCATCCTTTTAAATATTTTAAATAAACAATTATACTTTTATTTTTTTAAAGAAAGAACTCTATTGTGCCTGCTGTTTTGTAGACAGCAATAAAATAACAGGAACAGAGGCCGTGGCTGGATCAGTTGTCATCCCAATAGACCAAGGTTGCAGGTTCGATACCCCTTCAGGGCACATAAAAAATCAACCAATGAATGCATAAATAAGTGGAACAACAAACCAGTGTTTCTCTCTGTATGTCTTTTCTTTCCTCTTGCTTTAAAATCAATTAAAACAAGCCGAAACTGGTTTGGCTCAGTGAATAGAGCGTCGGCCTGCCAACTGAAGGGTCCCAGGTTTGATTTCGGTCAAGGGCATTTACCTTGGTTGTGGACGCATCCCCAGTTGGGGCCATGCAGGAGGCAGCTGATCGAAGTCTCTCCCTCATTGATGTTTCTAACTCTCTATCCCTTTCCCTTCCCCTCTGTTAAAAAAAATAAAAATAAAAAATACATTAAAAAATAAATGAAAAATAAGACCAACAAAATAACACCATGAACAGCCAGAATATCGCATTAGAAAGAAGTTTCTTGTATGATTATCTAACCACTATGCTGTACACCTGAAACTAATACAAAATAATATCGCATGTAAATTGTAATTGAAACATAAAATAAAATATAAGAAAGATGCTTCTTGTACAGAGGGGGGTGTCAGATGTTCAAATGAGGTCCTTCCTGAAGAAATACCCCATCTGGTTTCCAGATAGCCCTCACCTTTGCTTTTGGGGATTGGGGTGCACAGCAAAGCCTGGAGGCGGGGTTAGGAGGGTCTCCCGGGTTCATACACACCATCACTCACGGGCCCCCAGCTCCTGGCCACTTAGAAAGGAGGAGGAAGAGTGGGTGGGGCCTCCACTGGTTCTTCAGGGCCCAGGCCTTGGGGTTCTCCAGGAGCGGAGCCCTGGGCCGGGTGGAGCAAGGACTGTGCGTGCCCGGGCTCTGAAAAGAGGTGCTGAACCCCGGCCGTCGAGAAGATGTGGGGGAACGAGGGGTTGAGTGCACACCTGCAGGCCATGTTGCCACCACAGGGGCTGTTGGGAAGGGGAGCTTAGGAGTTTGGGGTCATTATAATGCCTCCCTCTCAGCATCCTGGAGCCTTGAAGGAATAACGATGAATGCCTTCTCTCCAGCTCCAGGTATTTACAGTGTGCCCTCGGGCTACCAAGAAACGGAGTTTGCTCCTGACAACAGTCAACCGAAGTCTCCCTCCTGATTGCTGAGCCCTGTGCTGCAGGCTGCCGTCTACACTGCGACCCACAGCCACTCCGGACCCCAGAGCCCATCATTTATCCTTCTTCCCGTTTCCCGTCCAAACGGATGTTTCATTAGGAAATCTCACCCACCAACATCATTGCAGTTCACAGAAACAACTGGGACTTTTGCAAGGGGGAGAAGGAGGGGATTCTAATCCAGCCTCCAGTGATTTGATCCACATAGAGTCAGTCCTTCCTCAAGGACAGACCGGAGCTCAAAGCTGCTGTGGATTTCTGCAGGGACCACGCCTGAATCCCTCACCCTCTGGAGCTGCGAGGCTCCCGGGATCCTTCCCTCCCTCCATCCCATGATGCTCCGGGCCAGAAGCAGGTGTGTCAGCCCACGCCTAGATGCATTACCAGGGGGAACAATGCTGTTGCCTTCTCCTGAAATTCCACCTGCTCTGACTCTTGAAAAGACGGAAACCACCTTGAGAGATTGCTCAATGCCGGCTGACATCGTCTCTGCTCTCTCTCTCATTTTTTTTAAGTCCATGTTTTTTGCGGAGGGGGCTTTGGTATCCGTGACATTTACGAACAGAACAATGGGATCTGGGCGGGCAAGGAGGATCCATAAAAAAGGATGGAGGCGCTGCAGTTATTTTATTTATTTTTTATTTAAAGAAAAGAAAACCTCAGGCATTCTCCTATGTTAAATACACACCCGATTGTTAATTCTAAAGACTTCTCCAAATCAACCGAGATGAAACTTTTAAAAACTGCCTTCCCCCCTCACCCCCTCCTTCTCAGAAACACTCAGACCTCCCCTATGGCAATGCCTATTGGAAGTCTCTGCCCTGTATACCAGGGCAGCACAAATAATTCTGCATAAAGCAGCCGGCTCCTGTAGCCTGGCATTAGGATAAGTATATCTTCAGAAAAGTTCTTATGCAGACTTGGCTTCAGGCAATAACACGTCATAGACGTATAACTGCAGCAAGCGAAATTTCTAGGGAGCAAATTAGGCTGCAAACATCTTCTAGAGAAGGCTAGAAAGGAGATCGCACGCCACCCCAAAAGGAGGCAAGTTATGCAGTAAATGTTTCATTTATTGGCCTTCTTCCGTCACGATTAGGGTTAAAAGACATCTTGTCAATAGGAAAGGTGTGTTTACGGAGGACGGATGGCTGTCACCGGCGCCTGGAGCAGCGGCCATCGGCTCACGAAGGCAGGTGATGAAACCCTGTACAAATGCATACAGCTCCCCCATTAACCCCCGGGGTCATCGGGCATTATTGTCACTTTATTACCCGGACCTGTCATTAGCCGGAGCAAGGTGATCAAGCCAGACACGGCGGAGAAGTGCCAGCACAGAACCGTGTTCCTCGGGGTTCTGTCAAGGGATGTGCCTGTCCACATCCCTTGGCAGAATCAAAAAACAAAAGGACACCGAGGAAGTGGCCCTTTCTACCTACCTCCTCCTCTGCTAACATTGAAAACTCTGAGGTGTCCGAGTTTCAGCGTTTTTTATGTTGGCTAAGGAAGCAGCTTTCCTCAAGGTCCATCACCCACGCAGAACAAAAAGCAAACAGAGAAAAATCTCACGGTGGAATCAGGATTTTGGCTTCGAAACATTTCCCCATTTTATAGCTTCCTTATGTTTTCAGATTTTTTCTTTCTTTTTTTTTTTGACTTCCATCAGTCAGCACACTCCCTGCATAGATGAGCACAACAGCGTGGTAACAGATCATCCATCTTGGAGCCCGGATCTTTAAAGAAAAAAAAAAAATCACACACAGAACACACATATACGCCCACGCATGCATGTGTGCGTCACTGTCAAGGGTAATTTAGTAGAATCTCGCGGAGCAATTGGGGGAGCTGAATGTGGTTGTCAACATGTCTTCTCGGCTTCTAGGGGAATGGGAACAGGCCATTCTCGCTTCTCCTGAATTCCAAAGCCAAACTTCTCCCAGGGGGTGTCTGTTCGGCTGGTGAGCCTCTTCCACGACTGGGGTGGCGGCTGAAACGGTGGGATCATGGCCTCTGAACCCCCAAAAGAACCTAAGGAAATATCTCGTCCGTCCACCTCATCTGTGAAGACGAAGGGGCCACAGGGAACTCAGAGGTCGCCTAATACTGTGCCATCAATCCCCCTGAGGAACCCATGCCAGAAAGGCCATATAGAGACTGGAGCATCCTTTCCACACTCCCCAGTAGGGATGAACGAGGAAGTATGCCCTGAAAAGGTAACTCGTTCACTTAATTTTATGCATATTACTTTTTAAAAATATATATATATTTTATTGACTTTTTACAGAGAGGAAGGGAGAGGGACAGAGAGTTAGAAACATCGATGAGAGAGACATCGATCAGCTGCCTCCTGCACACCCCCTACTGGGGATCGAGCTCACAACCCGGGCATGTGCCCTTGACCAGAATCGAACCCGGGACCTCTTAGTCCGCAGGCCGACGCTCTATCCACTGAGCCAAACCAGCCAGGGCTGTGTTACTTTTATTAATATCAACATAGGTCCACCAAGGTTTAATTGAGGGATGGCAGAAGGGAGCAGGGAAAGAGAAGTGAAGAAGCTGGGGAGGAGGAGCCAGAGCAGAAAGGGAGACGAAGGGACCATCTACCTGGAGTGCAGGCCCTGGGCTGCTCCTGGAACAGCCTCCACAAGAGGAGGCCACACAACCCCCCCGATGTGTATACACCAAGATGGCAAAAGCCCTTAATTCAAGTTCAAGTCAGAACTGGTCTAGTTTCCTCCTGGCTTTCAGAATCCCTGCTATCAACCAGGAGTCATCAATACCTAGAGCAGTGGTTCTCAACCTTCCTAAGGCCGTGACCCTTGCATACAGTTCCTCATGTGGTGGTGACTCCCAACCATGAAATTTTGCTACTGTTATGCATCGTGATATAAATATCTGCATTTTCCAATGGTCTTAGGCGACCCCTGTGAAAGGGTCGCGACCCACAGGTTGAGAACCGCTGACCTAGAGAGAGAAGTTGGTTTAAACTAGAAGAGAAGTGTCTGAGTTACCTCAGCCTGGACACACGGCAACTATTCTTTAAAAGTTTACACCAAATCTCTAAGCCACATGTCCGTTTGGTGGGCCCAACTTGACGTTTTAATTAAATATCATGTGACCTTGCTCTCTGCCAATTGCAGTTCCAGGCCCAACTCCTTCTCTTACCCCCATTCTGACTTCACCCAAAGACTCTGGGGTTACTGACCCACCCCCGAGAGCCTGCTGGTCTCCCCAAGCCTTTTTATGGCACAAGGCAAGGACATTACGTGTGACACGTGTGCTATCATGAAATAACTTTTAATGGCTTGATTAAATCAGAGATTTCAAGAAAGGAAGATTCCAGGTTTTCCTGTGCATGAGAAATAGAAGGATATGCCAAAATATCTGAGGCTACTGATCATTCAGAAGAAAGCCATTCTATTTACATGTGATGAGAATGCAGGTCAGGGCATTCAAAACAATAAGCACACTCTCTAACATTTCCAGTCGGTATAGTTATGAGCTTTTATTATCCAGGTAGTCCTCTAGAAAGGATATAGAAGACCTCATTATCCCACTGAATTCAGATCGGGGTTTAGATGAAAAAAAAACAACACAAAAACAAAATACTACCACACAGGAGAAAGAAATTGCCATAAAATCGAGTTACCATAAATGTGGCCCAGTTAAAGCAAACAAGCCCTTAAACCGGGCCTTTGGAACGTCTGGGCTTGTACACACACTTAGGCACACACTCAGTGTACAGGTGACAATTAGCAAAGTGTGAAAAGCCTACCGGCCGTTCGCTGGATGTATAAACCTACAGGCAACCAAGTGAAAAGACCTAAAAAAAAAAAAAAAAAAGGAAACTGTTAAGTCCATTTGTACATGGATTTAACAGTGAAGCATTTCATTCTTCGTGTTTTCACTCGGTGTCTTGAAATAATCCCCTTTCTGTCTCCACTCTCCCTCTTAGAAACTGTGCCCGCCTTATTTATTTATGAAGTCTGAAGGTTAGTCCTACCTGCTGAGACTAATTAGTCCTGTGCTTTGTACCCTAGTCAATCCTGCCTGATTAAATGTACACATTTGTTCTGCTTCTCTTCAGGCTTCTTCTCACTCCACTTCTGATTTTTCTGATTAATATTAAAGTTGGGAGTTACAGTGATTCTCG
>PVJN01019211.1:0-37718 GCA_004026805.1 Lasiurus borealis | reverse complement strand
AAATCCCTGTCTTGACCAAAGCCAGAAAGGTGGGGCCTTCCCCTCCGCCTGGAAATCCCGCCCTGGGTGTTAAGACGTGGAGGGGAGGGAGTGCCCGCAGCCCGCCTGGTCTAGCCATTAATTTTCTGTAAGCCGGGAGCCGGGGAACGCTGCTTTCTTTCCGGCTGTGGGCACCCAGATAAACTCTGAGCCGGGAGCCAGGGGGGACGGGGCCAGAGGGCAGGAGGCTTGTGTCTCAGGCTCCTTCCCCATCTGTAAACTGGATGGTGCTTTCAGCAGCTACTTGGGAGTTTATGAAGCGCCGGGGATCTGTAATCGGTGGGCACTGCCCACACACACCCCCTGTGTGACCCGGGGCGGCCCTGGGCCAGCCTGTGTGGCCTTGCATTGCTTCCCTTTCCAAAGCCTATACGTGAAATCCAAAAGCAGGTTAGATGGTCCTTGCCCTCCACCTCTGGAGTTTCTACTTCAGATGAGCTTCCAGGGACCTGCTCCAGAGTCACCAGACAGGAAAGCCTGCTCCTCTAGCGTGTGGTTTCCTTACCCCTCAAGTCAGTATCTACAGCGACAGGACAGTGGCTTCTGAACTAGGAAAAGGGGCTCAGATGGGTCAGAAAAACAAAAGGACATGCTCTCCAAGCCAAGGGGAGCTTCAGGCGGAGCCAGCCTCTCCTGACCTTGGCCAAGGTCACTTTCAGAAAAGTCTGTGCTGGGAAGCTGTTCCTTCTTTAGCCCAGAGCATTTAGTAACCAGTTGGCTTTGGGGGAGGGACAATAGAGTAAAAACAGGGAGCAGAAGGTGCCAGAAATTGTTTTGGGTCCTTTGGCATAACTGGCTCTAAGGAGAGCAAGGAATTTTAACTTTTTCCCCCCACCTGTGCCATGACCTCTTGTCTGAATAATATTTTTTTAAATAATATTTTTAAATGCATTAAAATACACACAATGAGCCCTAACCGGTTTGGCCCCGCGGATAGAGTGTGGGTCTTCGGACTGAAGGGTCCCAGGTTCGATTCTGGTCAAGGGCATATACCTTGGTTGCAGGCACATCCCCAGTAGGAGGTGTGTAAGAGGCAGCTGATTGATGTTTCTCTCCCATCGAAGTTTCTAACTCTCTATCCCTCTTCCTTCCTCTCTGTAAAAACTCAATAAAATATATTAAAAAAATAAAATAAAATACATGCAATGATATTGAAATGCAGTTATTGAAATTTTAAAAAAGGTAATATAGTCCTGGACGATGTTGCTCAGTGGTTATAGTGCCGGCCCACACACTGAAGGGTCTTGCGTTCAATTCCCAGTCAAGGGCATCTGCCTAGGTTGCAGGTGACCAATCAATGTGTTTCTCTCAAATAGATGTTTCTCTCTCCTCCTCCTCTTTCCCTTCCACTCTAATAATCAATGGAAAAAATATCCTTGAATGAGGGTTAACAAAAAATAAAAAATAAAATAGTAGTATAGTAATATAGGTACTTCTTTTTATTATTTTACCTTTTAATTACTTTATTTTTTTAAATATGATTTAATTTTTTTTAGAGAGAGGAAGGGTGAGGGATAGAGAGATAGAAACACTGATGAGAGAGAAACATCATGGATCAGCTTCCTCCTGCATACTCCCCCCTATGGACCAAGCCAAAAACCCTGGCAAATGCCTGACCAGGAATTGAACCAGGACCTCTTAGTTCATGCATCAACACTCAATCACTGATCATACCATTTGAGCTGTGTGTTTCTTTTTAATTCAATAACAAAATCTAATGATAAATCTAACAACAACCGTCATTTTAAAGTAGTGGTGAAAGCAAATGGGATTGTAAAGTACTTGTGGGAGCAGAAATGAACTTCCTATAATTCCAGATGGCAACAAAATCACAGGTACTGGGCTTGTTGTCTACATTCATTCATTTTTATTTAAAAAATATGTTTTTATTGACTTTTTTTTTTTTAGAGAGAGAGAGGAAGGGAGAGTGATAGGGAAATAGAAACATCATGGGTTTGAACCCACAACCCAGCCATGTTCCCTGACTGAGAATCCAACCAGTGTCCTTTTGGTTTCTGGGTCGATGCTCAACCACTAAGCTAAACTGGCTGGGCTGTCGTCTGCTTTTAAAAGCAAGTGAAATGCTAAATCACAGTTAACACTAACCAAAATTAAGATGTCCTTTTCCCTTTCAAATTTATGGACCCCTGAATTCCATCCTCAGCTCCCTTGGAAATCCATAAACTGCAGGTGAAGAAACACTTGTCTAGGTCAAATTCTAGATCACTTCGTCTCTAAGAATGGTCTTTGGCTCACCTGTATCAGAATTACCTAGGAGTGTTTGTTAGAAAATTCTAGGACCCCTTCTAAGATCTACTCTATAGGTGGATACAGAAAATTGCATTTTAGTGACTTATCCTAGACCGGCAAAGTGTGGGACTCCCTGCATCTGGACTTGACTGGTTAGCATCATCATTTTGGTTGGCTGCTGGAATGATTTGGAGATGGGAGAGGTGGGATGGAGAGGAGGAGCTCTGAGCAGAAGCTCTTCCATGGAGACTACTTTGAGATGATGCACATGAACTTGGTGGGCACGGCAGGCCGGGGCCTGGGAGAACACCTTGGAGGGAACATTTAAAAAAAAATATATATATCTTTATTGACTTCAGAGAGGAAAGGAGAGGGAAAGAGAGATAGGAACATCAATGATAGAAACATCACTACTTTCAAGTGATGGTTGTTGTTAGATTTACCATTAGATTTTGTGCCCTTGACCAGAATTGAAGTCAGGACCCTTCAGTCTGCAGGCTGACGCTCTATCCACTGAGCCAAACCAGTTAGGGCTGGCATGGGACATTTTGAGGGAGGATTCCAATATGCTGGCAGAGGCTCTGGGAAAACTTAAGAAATTAACTCCACCTAACTTGAGCCTGTATTTTACATATAAAAAGAGAAACTTGCCAAAGGCCATATTGCTAGTGGCAGAGGTAGGAGTCTAGTCCATCACACCAAAATGCCAAGGTTAATCCTCACACTTGCTGGTGGTAAGGTCAAGGCACATGGCCAGTGGCAAGCCATGTCACTGCAGTTTTATGTCAACTTCTCCATCAGCTTTCTGCACTGGCTTCCTTTTTGCTCTCAGGTGTTCCCCAGTGATGAGCACCTGGGAAGATGTATAAAATTTTTCCTTGTTGGCATTTTCAGAACTTTCATTCACTCACTCACTCACTCACTCATTCACTCAGTGAATACCATGGATCACATCTTATGCTAGATGCTCTGAAAGATACAGAAATGAATAAAGAGGTGATCACTACCCGTAAGTAATTTTCAGTTACCTTCTGTCATCACGACAACCTTACGTAACCCTGGTAAGCATCAAACCTCTTTCGGACCAGGCCTGATTTGATGCCTGTACAATCACCAGAGGCTAAAGAAGTCTTGTTGGAAGGGAGGAAAAGCTTGTAGCATGTTGATTGGTTGGGTACCCTGTCTTTTCTATTATAAAAGGTAAGTAATTAGTTAGACCATGAGCCTTGATCAACTCCATTGTAATATTAAAGTGTTGAACAAAGTGGGGCTTTTCCATATGTAAGAAATGGGCAGGATACACCCAGCATGACAGGTAGGATGATTATGAAAGTGCTGGCCCCAGATCAAGCAAGTGATTATGATCAACTGCACAGTCAACACAGCTCTAACTAACAAATTCTCACCTGGCATGAGCTCCAGCTCTAGCAGTACTATCTGTCTCACTTTGTATTCATCAAAACGTGTGCCTCAGGCAAATAGTTTGGTTTGAATGCGCTCTTTAGTAAAATGAGTACAGAAATGCCTATTTCATACACCTGTTGGAGGGAGGGAGTAAAATCGTGTATGAGAAAAGTGCTGTGTAAACTGTAAAGTTACTGTGCAACGTGAGTAGTTCTTCTATGCCAGCGGTTCTCAACCTGTGGGTCAAGAACAGCTAGCAGGGTCTCCTAAGACCATCAGAAAACACAGATATTTACATTAAGATTCATAACAGCTGCAAATTACAGTTATGAAGTAGCGACAAAAATAATTTTATGTTGGGGATCACCACAACATAAAGAACTGTATTAAAGGGTTGCGGCATTAGGAAGGTTGAGAACCACTGTTCTATGCTTTTGGAGCCAGATGGAGCCGGATTCCAAACCTGACAATGAACCACTGACTTGCCATTTGTATGTTAGGCTCAGTTTTCTCATCCATAAAGTGAGACTAATAATACCTAATTCTCTGGAACATTGTTCTAAGATTTAAAGGAAATCATGGTATGTAAAAGAGGGCCCACCACATTGCATTTATAAGGCAGCCAACAGCCATTCCTAGGTTGTCGATTTTGGAGTGGCAATGACTGTGCTCTATTTATCTCAGTGTCATTAGAACAAGTGCCTGCACATATTAAGTAGATTCTTAATTTTGGTTGAATGAATGATTAAGGAAGCTTTGTATGTATGTCACAAAGCCTGGCATAAGATTTATTCACACAAAGTCCTCATTGGCCAAGCACAGCCACTCCCATGTTCATTTCAACCTCCGTTTTACTCCAGTGGCCCAGGGCATTCACCCCTCTTCCTGCAGAAAGATGGGGTCATGATGAGACTCAGAGAGTCAGTAGCCGCGTATGGCAACAACGCATGGCTTAGGAAAAAGATACAAGCTTCTAAATTACCATCCATCCAGCTACCCAGCCAGCCAATCAGCCAGCCAGCAACAAATGTTTAATTGAGCTACTACTGTGTATCACTGTTCTAGGTGTTGAGGACTCAGTAATAACCAGACAAGATTTCAGTCATTAGTCCCTTTAGCCAGTACAAAGAGTGACACCTACAGTTTCTGTTTCTTTTCTTGTTTTCTTTTTGAGATGAGTGGTGAGCCTGGATTGGAAAATCAAGCCTAGCATAGTCACGTACACTCATTAACAAGGACGCAATTGACAGAGGGAGAAAGAGGAAGAGAGGACAAGGGGGAAACAAACAAACAAAATTGTTTTCTATTGCTGCTATAACAAATCCCATAAACTTAGTGATTTTTTGAAACAAGACACATTTATCACTTGCAGTTCTACAGGTCAGAAATCTGACATGGGTCTCACTGGGCTAGAATCAAAGTGTTAGCCTTTCTGCAAGTCTAGAGGCAAATCCCTTTCTTTCACTGCCTTTTCCAGCTTTAGAGGCTGCCCACATGGCTTGGCTGACAGTTCCCGACCTCCGTCTTCAAAGCTGGCAGTGATAGGCTCAGTCCTTCTCAACGGCTGCCTTGCTGGTTCTCTCTCTGACCCTCCTTCTGTCAAGTCTCTCTGACCACAGCTTGGAGATGAAGGATTCATATGGTTAGGTGGTTCACCTGGGTAATCCAGGCTAATCTTCCCATGTCAAGGTCTGTGCCCTTAATCACAGTACAAATTTGCCATGTAAGGTAACAATTTCACAGGTTCCGGGGATCAGGGGATAGGCGATCGTTGAGACCATCATTCTGCCTATGAGAGAAGCATCTGCCTGGGTGTCTTGCCCAGGAAAATGGACTTCCGTAATTGAACAATTAAGAATGCAGCGATAAAGTTCAACACTTTCTAGTAAATTGCATTTTACTTTTTGCTGCACATTCGGCAGCTGCAGACAGAACGTATGATGCTCAGAGCACAAACCAGTGTCGTTAGCATCCGCCCCCTCTTCCCATCCAGGAGCCCCCTCTGCACACAGGCTCTGTTTGAGTGTGTAGGAAATCAACTCCTTGTTAATTACACTTTATCTCTGTCATACTTCCCGGTTTCCATCTGATGCAAGATAAGCCCCAGGCAAAGCTGCGGGAGAGCGGACGTTTGTCATTGGTGCCACTGTTGTCTTTACCACTAAACAGACTCTTCTGCTTAAAAGCACATGCACACTATCTGAGGATTCTGTTTGTACACACGCGGAAAAGACTGGAAGACAGTACTGCAAAATGATAGTACTTATTCGGTGGTCAAATTATGATTTCTTTCTTATCTCTTATTTTATTACATTTTTAAATCCTCGCCCGAGGATATGTTTTTTATTAATGCTTTTTTTTTTATTTTTGAGAGAGAGAGAGAGAGAGAGAGAGAGAGAGAGAGAGAGGAAGAAAGAGAGACAGAGAGAGACACACACACACATTGTGCCTTCCCTAGGTGCCCACACTGGCTAGGGCTTTTATCTCTCTTTTAAACATTATCTACTGTTCTTTTATATTTATCAATAAATATATACTCACAAGTGTTAGCCAATTGATTGACAACTAGTTTTGCAATATGAAGCTGAGAGTTGGAGATCAAGATTTAGATTTTGTATTTTATTTCTTCTGCGAAGGCAGCCTTGCCTGGAGGAAGTGAGGAATACGGGACAGGCAGATCTGGATTGGAGTCCTGGTTCCTCCGTTTACAGCCTGGTTGACTCTGGGGCAAGTGGCTCAGTTTCTTCAGGTGTAAAATGAACAAATTAAAGAGTTTTTCTCTCTTAGTGTTTTTGTGAGGATGAAATCACGGATGCATGCAACTGCTCGAGCTGGTGTCTGGCACTTAATAGGCCCCCGATAAACATGAATTGTTGTTTTTAGAGCACAAACATTCCTTAATCCAGCCCTCAAAGCACATATCAAATCTATTAACGGGGACAGAAGGGGTGGTCATGTTACCAATTTCTGGATGTGGCAATTATGGACAAACAGAATGTGTTTCCATTTGAGAACCTTCAATTTGGGCGAAAGCCCATAAGTGACTTAATTATATAGACAAACACTGCTGGTAATGTAGGATATGGAAGCGAAGAATAAAAAAAACAGTCTTTCAGATTTATTTACTTATTACTTATGGAGCACTTAGTATTTTCCGGGGCCTCTAGACACTGGTCCCTGTCCCCCACAATTTACAGTGTAACCAGGGGAGAAAAGAAAGGAGAACAAATAGCTATACAAAGAGGCAACTAGCTAGCAAGTACCTTTCAGGTTAAAGAAGGAGGCTTCCCTGGATCGTGGTTAGGCTTCCTGGAGGTGGTGGGATTTGAGCTGGGCCTTAAAGGAGGGTGGAATTTTAACAAGGGGAATGGTGGTGGGAGGAAATTCTGGATTAACCTGAAAGTATTTCCAAATACAAGCTTCCACCAGCACTAAGATTCAATCTGTCACTACCACGAGCTATATACTCTTTGAAACAGGGAAGGGTTTCCATGCACTGTTACAAAGATTCTTAAAATGATAAATAGGCAAAATATTTAAGAGCACAAGGTGCTTATGCTAAATAGGCTCTCAAGAAAGGTATTTGTCAAAAATGTACTCACAGTTATATTCTCAATGATGTAAAACATAATTCCACCCAGCAATGACCAAGTTACAATTTGAGGGGCATTTGCTACTTGTGGTATAATTTATATTCTTTTTCTCCTTTTTGGGGGTATAAATATGGTAACCTAGTACATATATTGTCCCTTAACTCACTTTTCAAAATTAATAACATATGATGAACTTTTCCTATGTTATTGCTTTTCTGTCTATAAAATATTAAAATCCTTAAAAATTTAAAACATGTCAAAGTAGATAATGAACATTTATATACACACAACTTACATTTAAAAATTAAAATTTTCTCACTTCCTTGAGTTCTTTTTCTTTGTTGAGTATTTTAACATAATGATATTTTACCCTATAGAAATTTTTTCAGATTTTAGTAAAATCACTCTTTCTCAATTCTCTCCTTAATCTGATACTATTACAAGTGATTATATATAAAAGAATGCGGTGCTATATGTATAACTATGTCAAAACTACATGATAGAATTACAGGGCATCCCTGAGGCAAAATAATAGAAAAAGCTAGATCCTTGTTCTTTTTCTAGGGACCCAACAAAACCATTTACATAAAGTTGTTGGGAAGCTTTAAAAATGATAAATATTGAAGATAGTGTAAGTCTTTAAAAAATATCTCTTTAAAGCAATGTTAGCTATGAGGTAGCTAGGGAAGACATATTTTATTTTTGCAACCAGAAAAACAAGGTTCGATGAAGTTAAGAACTTGCTGTAGGCCACACGCCAATGAACAGAGGTGGGATTCTAACTCATCTGCTTACTTCACAACCGAATATTATTCCTCCCGGAGTTTTGCATCTTGAAAGACGGCTGCAGGAGAGGATGGCATTTTATACACAGTGATGAACTGGTGGTGTGGGATTCTGGGCTTTTGAGAAAGATATTTGGGAAAGAATTATCTTTCCATAGACCAGTCTCCTCTTGCTTCACCAGGAGTCGGGGGTGAGCACATGAGGGCCTGCTTTAGGGGAGGAAGCATTTGGGGAGGTTTTACCAATGGATAGCGAAAAGGACCTGTGAATTTTCTGATTTCTGTATCTTAGTTTCCTCATCTGTCAAATGGGGCAAACGGTGG
The DNA here is from genome assembly GCA_004026805.1 of Lasiurus borealis. Taxonomy (NCBI): domain Eukaryota; kingdom Metazoa; phylum Chordata; class Mammalia; order Chiroptera; family Vespertilionidae; genus Lasiurus; species Lasiurus borealis. The sequence continues at coordinate 29,323 of PVJN01019211.1, read as the reverse complement.
CTACTTGACAGGATGATGGAGAAGATTAAGTGAGGTGCTGAGAATAGTGCCTGGCACAGGGTACAGAGTAAGGACTCAATAAATGGTATCTCTTTTAGAGCCATTTTATTATTATTTTTTTATTGATTTTTTACAGAGAGGAAGGGAGAAACATCGATGAGAGAAAGACATCGATCAGCCGCCTCCTGCACGCCCCACAGTGGAGATGTGCCCGCAAGCAAGGTACATGCCGCCAACTGGAATCGAACCTGGGACCTTTCAGTCCGCAAGCCTACGCTCTATCCACTGAGCCAAACCAGTCTCGGCCATTGATGGGAATTCCAGGTGCACCGCCAGAGGCAATGGAGCGTATATTTGGGGGTGGGTCATGGATGACCCTTCAGATCCTCCACCCTTAGCCATTTCCACTTCGTTTACAAGGAGCCAGGACTTTTCACTCCATCTCCCCTGGCTCTTCCTAGGGTCTCTTGTTCTAGCCTCTTCCTGAGTTCTGCACACTCAGAGCCTCGCTCTGGTGACGACCTTATCAAGAATTTCCATCGCGCCCGCCGGGTCATCGGAAAGGCCTGCTCACTGTGCAGGCCGGCCAGTTTCCAGGGAACTTATCAGCGGGCTGGAACTGGGGTGTGTGTGACCCTCGGCTGCTCCCAGGGCTTTCCCCTTCCGTCTCCCCACCCTGGGTTCACCTCTGGAATCGGACCAGTTCTCCACAATCGCAGCCAGGGTGACAGCAAGGTGTGATGGATGGAGAAGGAGCCGCGGAGTGGCAGGGCGCTTGGTCGGGAACCCAAGGCTGTGTTTATGAGAAGGAAGAGGCTGTTTCCTGGAGCAAGCATAATGCAGCTCTAAAAAAGGCAGGGGAAATACATCATGCGCGGGAGCGTAACCCTGGGAGGGCCGCTGGGAATCCGAGGACCAGAGGAGCCCGGGCAGGTCAAGGTGCCTCTGACAAGGCCTTTTTTTATAGGCCATTTGCGTGAGGGTTTGCTGCTGTTCCCTGCGGAGCTGACAGCCGCTCAAGGTCTCGGTGGGGAGGTTGGGAGCTAATCTTAGCTGTTGCTTTCCAGACCTTCTCTGCTGGCCCTGCTGATGCTCTTAGAAAAGAAATAACAAACGCCATTGTTTTAAAAACTGCAAAAATGACAGTTTCAGCTGTTGATTCTTGCATGACTGTAAATAGATTGGGAGTGTCAGCTCTTTGCCTCCTTCCAGACCTACGGGCAAAGGAAAGTTTGACTGGATTCCCCCAGTGGTCAAGACAGGTCCAAAAATGTGTTTTTCCCAAAGAGGGTGAATATCTCTGCCCATCCCCAAGGACTCTTGTTCCTCTAACTTCCGTGATGGGCTGTAAAGGAGACTCGTGATATAATGCGTTCTCTGTATTAGTTCCCTACAGCCATTGTAACAAACTACACACTTCAGTGGCTTTAAACAGCGGAAATGTATTCTCTTCGCTTCTCTGGAAACCAGAAGTCTGAACTGAGTCTTACAGGGTTTCAATCAGGATTCTGTAGGGCTGGTTCCTCCTGCAGCTTCTAGAGGAGACTCTGTTCCTTGTCTCTTTTATTTATTTATTTATTTATTTTTCAAAATATATTTTATTGATTTTTTACAGAGAGGAAGAGAGAGAGATAGAGAGTTAGAAACATTGATTAGAGAGACATCGATCAGCCACCTCCTGCACACCCCCTACTGGGGATGTGCCCGCAACCAGGATACATGCCCTTGACTGGAATCGAACCTTGGACCTTTCAGTCTGCAGGCTGACACTCTATCCACTGAGCCAAACCGGTTTCAGCATCCTTGTCTCTTCCAGTTCTAATGGTTGACAGCATTTCTTGACTTGTGGCCCCTCACCCCCAATCCCTGGTGATCACCATTCTGCTTTCTGTCTCTATGATTTTAGCCAAAATCATATAATACCTTTGGGTAAGTTTACTGGGCAGTTTTTACAATAGAAAGAAATCCATGAATTTGAAGGGTTAAGAAGGATAAAGCTGAGATATAAGGGCCAGAAATCATGGAGGAGATAGGAAATGAGGAATAAAATGACCTAGGTCTGTCCTGAGAATACAAGGTCATGGAGGGAGAGAGGAAGGGAGGCAGGTAGAGAGTCAGAGATGACAAATGAGAACTAGAGTGTTTTGAGTCCACTGAGTCAAGTTTGCTTCAAGATTGCCAAGCTGGAAGTGTGAAAATAGAGGAACAGTCAGGCATTAGAACTGACACTTTACTGGAAAGTAAGGTGGAGAGAAGAGGTAATAAAAGGGACTCACTCCATCAGATTTCTCAGCCCAATAAAATCCCAGACCTTCACCACAATCTATTAATTTCAAAAGCATTTATTAAGATCTTACTGTGGCTCAGGGCTTTTCAAAGAGCTGCCACTGGAGGGGCTTCTGCCTTCGTGAATACAATCATGGAGTAACGCCCGGATTACAAACCTGATTACAAACCCACGGCCTAATTCTAGAAGCAGTATTTCCCCCAGCAAACCATTTAAAAAATTTAATTCTATTCTATTCAATTTTTTTTTAAAGCTTAAGCATGCCTTGTCCAGTTCACCACACTTCTCACATTTTATTTTTAGCATATTCTCAACTTCCTTCATTACTTATCCAGCTCTTAAAGGTCTCGAAGTTTGCAACCTTTGGGATAGGCCTTTTGCCATGTGATAGAGGTTGCCAAACTTTCAGAATGAAAGCTGGCAACCCAAGGAGAGCTATGCTTACAACCATCTTGGTAACTCTAGAAGATCACACACCTGACCTTTCAGCCTCATTTGTCCACTAAGTGTACCACATTAGAAGTCCCATATGTCATGAATTTTACTGCCACAAATTACAGGGTCAGATCATTTCCTCATCTGTTTTCTACCATTGGCTCTTCTGGGGGAGTGGAGCTGCTTCTCCTTCATAATTGGAAATGTTTATCTCTATGGCTTTTATGGGTGAGCAAGATTAAGCTTTCGCCTCCTCGGGTACATAGTTTTGTGGCACGACGAGTAGTTTGCACCAAGAATCATTGGGGGCTAGCAGGACCTGCGGAACCAACATTACAACAGGTGATTCTACAAAAGTGATACTATGTCAGAGCTTCAAGAGACCTTATATTACTCATTCATTCAAATATTTACTGGTGCTAGCATTTTCCTAGGTGCTGGGGTCACAGCAATACATACAAAGCCCCTGCTCTCATGAAACTTATGTATAATAATGCAGCTACTCAGAAATTATGTCTGTAGTCCAGTTATTATATAGATAACCAGTGAGATCCCTCGGCCTGGCCCACGGGATCGGTCAGAAACGGGCTCTCTGATATCCCCCAAGGGGTCCCAGATTGCAAGAGGGTGCATGAATAGGGCCAGTGAAGGATGCGGGAGGTTGACCATCCTGGGAGGAACCATGGGAAAGCTCCAGGGTGTGTCTGGCCCATCTCACTCAGTCCCAATTGGCCACACCCCAGCAGCAAGGTAACCTACCAGTCAGAGCATCTATCCCCTGGTGGTTAGTGCACGTCATAGCAACTGGTCAACTAGTCAACTGCCTGCCCCCTGGTGATCTGTGCATGTCATAGTGAGCGGCGTTAGCATATCATTAGCATATTATGCTTTGATTGGCTGAACTGACAACTAGATGACCAGACACTTAGCCTAGTAGGTTTTTATTATATAGGAAGGGTGAAATCAGGATCAGAGCAAGCATATGAATTGTCTAAGGCAGTGATTGGCAAATTCATTAGTTAACAGAGCCAAATATCAACAGTACAACGATTGAAATTTCTTTTGAGAGCCAAATTTTTAAACTTCTTCTAATACCACTTCTTCAAAATAGACTCGCCCAGGCCATGGTATTTTGTGGAAGAGCCACACTCAGGGGGCCAAAGAGTCGCATGTGGCTTGAGAGCCACAGTTTGCTGACCACTGATCTAAGGTTTGTTAGTGGCAAATAAGGTTTAACACTCGTTCCCAGGCTTTTTCTACTTCCTACCTCCACACCTGCCTTCATCTTCCACAATGATCTTTCCCACCCATCCTTCTACTGAAGTTGGCTGTACTGAAGTCCTCTGAGCTTATCAATTGATTCTTCTATCCTACAAGATTAAGCAAATTGTCCCATATTTATAGAGCAGCTTCCCTTCTTTATTGCCACACAATGATCTTTCTTCCCTGTAAGTTACATTCAAAGGCTTCACCCCCTAATGTGGTAATTATTTTTCTTTTTAAAGTATCTTTTTTTATTGATTTTTTTTAGAGAGAAATGGAAAGGAATAGAGAGATAGAAACATCAATGAGGGGGAAACATCAATGAATGGCTATCTCTTGCACGCCCCCCTACTGGATATTAAGACTGAAACCTAGGCATGTGCCCTGACCAAAATCAAACCAGTGGCCTCTTAGTTCATGGGTGGATAACTCAACCACAGAGCCAAACCGCATGAGCTAATTATTATATTTCTATAAATGGGTTAACCCTTTTTAAATGGGTCATTCCCACAGAAGAGTCCATAGTGTATGATTCCACATATATGAAATCTAAGAAAAGGAAATTTTATTTATATGGAATTCTAGAAAGTAGTAGAAAAGAGAAGCATATCAATATATACTCAGTGTTAGGGGTAGGAATGTACTGCGAAGGAGTACCACAGCACTTTTTGTGGTGATGATTATGTTCTATCTTTTTAATGTGGTGGTGATTACATGGATGTCTACATTTATCAGACTCATCAAACTATATACTTAAGATAGATGTGTTTTATTGTTTGTAGACCACATATCGATAAAGACATTTTTTTTGAAAGAGGGGCTTTTTTAAAAGAGGCAGGCCTCTTTACAAAGAGGCAGATAAACTCTGCCTCAGTAGAGAGTTGGGGCTTAAAATGCAATAAGTGAACTAGCCTGGGTGATTCTACCCAGAGAGGAAGTGAGACTAGAGAGGTGAATTGGCTCTTCACTCATTTGGTCTGATTTGCTGTGTGCCTGTCGCAATGTAAGCATTTTTCGGCAGTGAGTGTGAGCCTAGTGTCCTAGTGTTTAAAGATACTGTAACTGACTAAACTGAATTGTGGAGATGGCTTTAGAGGGCACACGAGACTATAGGGACATCATTCTACTTGATGGCTAATTTAAGGACTTTTCAGGCCTAATTTTTTAAGCAGACATGATTTTCACCGTATCAGCTCAGTTTAAAACTTAACTACCTGCTTTGTTTCCTCTGGCCAGAACTGCTATCTTCCAGTAAGTCACCCAATGAACAACATAAGGGATAGAAAAGAAGCATCAATTACATGTCCTCAAAGCTTTTTAGAAACACGGAGTTGTTGTTTTTTGTACTTTTTTTTTTTTTGCCACACCCATGAAAATCTACAAGAAAAGTGATATTGTTCAAATCAAGGGAATGGACACTCTGAAGGAGGAGTGCCCCACAAATGTTCTCCTGGTAAAACTGGAGGGGGAGGGTCTACAGTTACCCAGCATGTCATTGGCATTGCTGTAAACAAACAAGTTAAGGGCAAGATTAATTTTTCTTTTATATTTTTCTTCCCATTAAGTTAAGGACAAGATTGTAGCCAGGAGAATTAATGTACTTTCTTAACATATTAATCATTCTAAGAGCCAAAATAGCTTCCTGAAACATGTGGAGGAAAATGACCAGAAAGAGAAGAATGCTAAAGAGAGGGGTGCCTAGGTTCAGCTGAAGCACCAGCCCGCTCCACCCAGAGAAGCTCACTCTGTGAGAGTCGGTGGAAAGGAGCCTGAGCTGCTGGAACCTATTCTCCATGAATTCACTGCATAAGAGGTTTTAAAAAGAAACCAAATACACCCTGGCTGGTGGCTCAGTTGGTTGGGAGTCATCCCAGGCACAGAAAGGTCACTGGTTCAATTCCCAGTCAGGCACATGCCTGGCTTTCAGGCTCAGTCATGGGAAGGAAGCATGCAGGAGATGACTGAGGGATATTTCCCTCTCACAATATTTCTCTCCCTTTCTCTCTCTAAAAGAAGTAATAAAATATTTTTAAAAAACAAATAAAAGACCTCTGTACTGTAAAAACAAACAAACAACAACAACAAAACAATACCATACACACCCAACAAGAAAACAAAACAAAACCAAAAACCCTTAACTATCCCATAAAAAAAATCAACTCCATTACTTGTTCTCAGCATGTTTGGGGGAAGAGAACAGAAGCTGAATTCTAGCCTTGGCTGGGTTGCTCAGTTGGTTAGAATGTCGTCCCAATATGCCCAGATTTCAGTTCGATCCCTGGTCAGGCCATATACAAGAATCAACCAATGAACGCATAAATAAGTGGAACAACAAATTGATGTTTCTCTCCCTTTCACTGTCCCTTCTTTTCTCAAAAACAAACAAAAACCAAAAATTGAGGTCTAGTTTCATAGCATTGAATCCCCCTCCCCCTGGGGAATTTGACAGAATATTTTCCTGGGGTTTTGAATCAGTGTATCAACCTGCAAATAAGCCTGGCCCTTCCTGTGTCTCTGGTTATGGATGTGTGTGTGCGCACGCCTTACTGTTGATGGCCTTCTTTTCTATTAATTTGGAATCACCTCCAAATTCCTGGGAGTGAGAGGTTATGTTAATTTTTTCAGTAATATGAGTATGTACCAGGGTCTCTGTGGATACTTGGTAAAACTGTGGATCATTTGATTCCTTCTGCTTTTCTAAACTCAAATTGTAGTGGCAATTTAATATTTGAAGAGCTCAGTTAAGCATCCTTGGTGTACAAGTCTCTCCCCTGAAGCACCACAGAGCTGGTGCTGCAATCCCAGAGGATACGTGCAATAATTCATTCACCAAAGTTCTCCAGGCTTTCTCCAGCCTCACCCTACCGTTGGATGACGGGCAGACTATTTTTGGGAGTGACACATATAGTCTTAATTCTAATTATATCTTAGGCACTTGATACATTTCATGCTTCTTTCACATATACTATCCTCATAAGCCTGGGAGGTATATTGAACAGATATTATTATCCCCATTTCATCAACGAAAAGCCCAGTCTCCGAGAGGACATGAGATTTGCCTGAGGTCATATGGTGAATTAGCGGCAGAATTGGAACAATGGCCAGGGACAATTAACAAGACTAAGAGGATTCATCAGATACATATTTGAAGAAGACAACCACTATTTATTGAGTACCTACTAAGTGCCAGGTACTGTGGGAGGTGCTTTAAGTATATTAGCACATCCAAGATCATACAAAATGAATGGGGTTGTGGTTACATGGGGGAATTATTTTTTATCTTCTTCTACAGAAAAGGAAATCAGGAGTTCAAAAGGATAAATAATTTGCTCAAAATACTGGAAGGAAATCCATTCCCTACCCCTTTTATAAGAATATCTCAGAATGTATAGATGACCAAGCCCCAGTCTTTCCTTAGCCTTAGCTTCAGTCTCTACTCCCATCTCTTTAGCCTCTACCCTCATTATCCATCTTCATTTTCACTTTATCCTCAATCTCAACCTAATTCTCAGTCATAATTTCATCTTCTTCTCCCCATGATCAGGGAGAATCAGTTTCAATAAACAGTAGTTGATGATAAGGAATTTCGTGTTTCCTGAGTAACTCCACCTAGTCTCTGACTTGCCAGCACAATTTCTGACATACCATCTTTCTCACGCTAGCCTGTAGATAATTGTTTTCAAATATTTCTGTTGAATAAGTTCATGTATTGTTCTCTCCAATAATTTGTAAGCTCCCTCAGGATAGGAATTATGGCTATACTTTGCTCTTTAGACTAAGGAGCTGGCATAGTTATTTTTGGATTGTGGAAAGTTAATAGATGTTTGTTCCCAGTGATGAAATGATTACACTCACATTGGATACACAGGACTTCTTTACTAATCATTTTCACCTTCTTTTTGTGTTGGGGGCAGAAGTTCTTCATCTTTTCTTATTTCTATGATACATTATTTACTATTATCATTAGATTTTACTTGGTGTATTAATTTAACAAACATTTATTGAGATAGGTAACAGGAATATAAAGAATAAGACACAATCTCTGACTTTAGGTCTTGAGGCATCAACTAAGTTTTTCTCATTTTGGATGCATTTTATTTATTTGGCTTTGCAGTTGTTTTGCAAGTGGTAATTTGACTAGAAAGAATAGCCATAATTTTGTAAAAAACTGTCAAATTATTATTTCAGGACCAGAATAAAGCAATTTTGGAGGTCTTCCTATATGATTCTTTAAAAAAAAATTGAAGAGAGAGAGAGAGAGAGATAGAGAGAGAAAGAGACTGATTGGTTGCCTCCTACATGTGCCCAACCAGGGATCAAACCCACAACCTAGGTATGTGCCCCGACCAGGAATGGAACCAAGATTGGTGCAAGGGACAATGCTCCAACCAACTGAGCCATACTGGCCAGGGCACATAATTCTTTTCAAATGGTCTTTAGTCACAATGTGGTTGAATTTACTCTTACATTTGTTATGCCTGCATTTCTCTAGCATTCAACCAGACTCTTCTGGAGATTTTCTTTTCAAGAGAAGGAAGCTTAGGTGAATTAAAAGGACATCTCTCCCCCAGTTAGTAGGATGCCAAAGGAACTTTAGGAACAACTATACAAGAAAGATCCTTTCATGATTCATGGTCCTTACCCTGTAAGGGGATTTATTTACTACTGTGGAACACCCCCATCTAAAAATAGTTCATGACCAGGGAAAAAGACAGACTGGAGCTGTGGGATTCTAGCCAGACTGAATCTTGGTGAAGGACTATCTAGAGACACATGCTGCCCTTTATTCTCGGTGTGCTGATTTAGCACTAGGGTAGATCACTATAGGAAAAAAAGAGAGGTACAAGGTTCCCTTCCTAGAAACTTGTAGTTAGGATGATGCTTTGTTGCATCTTTTTTAAGACATCCATATCATTTTGTTTCCGAGAGCATAAAGAATACTTTTTAAAGTGTCCCTTTCCCTGTATAGCATTTGCCAATTGTATTATTATTATATTATTATTATATTACATCATTATATTATTATTATCAAAATTTCCATTGCCCAATGTAGTTCATTATGGTGGATTTGCAGTATAGACCTGATCAATCAATATTTCAGAGGATGAAATTGGATACATTTTGTGGTATAGTGCAGAAGTTGATAATTATCCTTCCCCCAGTATCTTCATCTTTTCCTACATCTTGATTTTTCGTAGATCCTTCAAAATTAGAGGCTCCTTTTTTTCTCTACATTTATTTTCCATGTGGTTCCTCAATCAAAATATCTTTCACAGGTTAAGTCAAATTTCCTTCCCTCCCCCACAGGATACAAATCTCTCCCTCAGATCCCCTTGGGAGGAACGACTTTTCTGCCTTTCCCAATCCTTTCCTTCCTCCAAGGTCCACTTTAGACCAATGTCCTCCATCAAGTCCTCCCTGACAGCTCCTGCCCAGTTCCCTCTTCCTTCTCTGACCTCTTACTACACAATGGTATGTGATAATAATAGCCTTCATTGGCTCCGTGGTTGACAAAGCACTCAACTTGTGACTTCTGTAAGCTCCTGAGGTGGGAAGGAGAGTTTTCTTGTCCCTCAGAGAGAACAAAAACTGTCCCTCGGCCATATTGCAAATGGCAATACTGGAATGTCAACCCAGAAAAGTCAATAGCTTTTCTGCTAGTCTTTTGTCTTTACTTTCTCATATTACTCTATGAGAAAAGGTAGACACTCCAGTATTTGTAGATTGCTCTATTGATCTTGTCAGACCTTAATTTTTCTTTCTATATACCACCTTCACCCAACTCAACGTGTCTGCTTCCACTTGTCATGCCCCAGAGGTGGAAATCTGCCCTTCCTAGACACCCTCTGTGATGGGAGTTGAATGTGGGGAGGAGGGCTGAGGTCTGTTCTCTGGGAGCATAAAGAATACATTTCAAAGTGTCCCATCTGTGAGGGGCATGGTCTCCCTGAAGAGCTAGAGAGGAGAAATAGCTCTACAGTACAACAGAATGAGGACATGATTTCACTTGTTATGAGATTTTTTTTTTTAACCAAAGAAAAGGGGTATTTAAAAAAACACCAGCAGAGAAAATCTCTCTCCTTTGGCTGAGTGATATTTCATGCCTGTTCATATCGTTATGTCAGTCTTTGAAAAGTGAAGAACTAAAGCAGTCTCTTTTCTAGCTAGACAAAAAGAAGAGCTGGGTGTTTCCCTAGTAGGAGACCCACATGTGATGAGTGAAGCATTGGGACAGAGGCTGAGTCACTGGGAGGTGGGGAATCACAGCCTTCCCCTGAGCTTTCAAGCCAGCAAATGTGCTTAGGGGTGTGGTTACACACACCTGTTGGCAGCAGCCAGTGGTGGTATTGTCAGCATCTGGGACATGGCTCAGGAAAAATCTCCAGCTGTCTTTAGTTCTTTCAAAATGAATCTTCTCCAGATCAGGGTGGGTGTGGCGGTGGGGGTGGGTGTTAGTGTTTTATTGTTTAGTAACAAAAAATAATTTGGAATTCACAATTAGTTGTAAAATAGTACATATTGTTCCTGTGTACCCATCACTCAGCTTCCCCCCATGACGATTTCTTACCTAACCATAGTTGTTTTTAATGTAGCTTCTAAGAACAAATACTTTATTATTATCTATGGTGGTTCTAGACATTGATAAACTCTATTGGTTTTCTTTCTTTAGAATTTTATTTATTTATTTATTTCAGAGAGAAATGGAGGGTGAGAGAGAGAGAGAGATCAAAACATCAATGATGAGACAGAATGGTTGATTGGCTGCCTCCTCTACGCCCCACAATGGGGATCAAGCCCACAACCTGGGCATGTGCCCTGACCGGAATTGAACTCTGACCTCTTGGTTCAGAGGTCAACACTCAACCACTGAGCCACGCTGGCCAGGCTCTGTTGGTTTTCTTGTGGTGTCTTTCATTCAGTTGCTATCAGATGACAATTGAGGCTAGAGTCATCCGAAGGTTTCTTCGCTCATGTGAAGCTGGGCTAGTAAGCCATCTCTCTCCACATCCTCTCCCGCTCCAGCTTCCTGATAGCAGGGAGGTCTCAGGGGAATCGGATTTCTTATGTGGTAGCTGCCTTACTCCACAGAATCTGTTCCAAAAGGCCTGGTGGAAGAGGCAAGGCTTCTAATGATCTAGTCTTGAAAGCCTCAGAACATTGCTTCCATCACATTCTATTGGTTAAGCAAGTCATTCAGGCCAGCCAGACACAAGGAAAGGGGAATTAGATTCCCATCAAAACAGGAGGAGCAAAAAAAAAAAAAGGGCAGTTATTTTTTAACTCACCACAACTGCCCTGAAGTTTGGTGATCCTCAACGGTATGGATAGACATCTTAAGGAAGAGCTCATTAGAAGAGTAGTTTATGCCCTAATCAGTTTGGCTCAGTGGATAGCGCATCAGCCTGAGGACTAAAGGGTCCCAGGTTTGATTCCGGTCAAGGGCATGTACCTTGGCTGTGGGCACATCCCCAGTAGGTAGTGTGCAGGAGGCGGCTGATGGATGTTTCTCTATCATCAATGTTTCTAACTCTCTATTCTTCTCCCTTCCTCTCTGTAAAAAATCAATAAAAAAATATATATGTATACACACACACACACACACACACACACTTGTACTGCTGCAGCTTCCATTCTCCAAACAGGCTGGAATCCGTCATAATACTTATTTCTATCATCTCTGTTGCAAAAGAATCTGTCTGGACTAGCTAGATAAGGCACTGTGCTAGGTGCTGTGTGGAATACCAGTGCGACTTCCCGTGGCTCCTGCTCTCAGGAATGTAGGTAACAATTGCTCCCTATCTTTTTTGCTGCTGTCGGATTTTCCACCCTGGGTGTTAAGTATGACTGGAAAAATGGAGAAGCCCTGGGGGGAGGGGAGGGAGAATGGTCAGGGGAAGCAATCAGCATGATTGTTGTGATGGTTAAAACAGGTTCAAATGGTTATTACATGAGGGAGTGTGCAGCTTGCTTCTCAATAGCAGCCTCCATGTGAGGGACATATTCTTCTGGTTCTCTCTTAGGCAGAGAGCAGGGAAAGAGTGTTGACATGTTAGATCTTATATCCCCGTTCCCAACCCCCAGAAAATTTATCCTTTTTGGTGCCCAGATGTCAAATTATCTGGGGAACAATTTTTTTGTACATGCATTGGCTGGGTGGAAAGAAATCTTCATCGAGGGGTGGGGAACGTCCATCTCATGGTGGGTGGAGTTGGGGAAGTCTTAGGTAGGAGCACAATAGGCTTCAACGGAAGCCTGTGAAGTGCGGAGAGAACTGAGAATGAACCCTGCGCTGCTTGAATGAAGGGAAAGGCGCACACTGAACAACTCAACTGGTATGTGTATTGGACCTGCTTCCGGTGGTGCTCTTCCTCAGGTTAAAGATGGCTCTGGTTCCAGGGAGGAAATCCAGGGGAGAGTAAATTAGGTGGGAACCGATTTGAGTGAAAGGGCTCCACCTGGAGGCCTTTTCTGGTGGTGGGAGCAGGGGAGAGGCTGGGGTGCCTCTGGGCAGTGGTCTGAAGAGAGCAGGAGGGTTCTTGCCTAAGAGTCCTCATACACAGTGTCAGCATTGTAGAGTTCTGAGTTCATTTCTAACAAGTTTCCAAGTGATGTTGATAGAGCTGGTTCAGGGACCACACTTTTTGGCTATTGTAAAAAATGCTGTTATGACCATTTGTGTACAAATCTTTGTATGACATATACCTTTATTTCTTTGGGCTAAATATCTAGGAGTGGAATTGTGGTGTCATGTGAAAGTTATATGTTTAATTTTTGAAGATATTGCCAATTTTTTTTTTCCAAATTGGTTGGACTGTTTTACATATCACTGACAGTGAATGATAGTTGTAGTTCCTCCACATCTTCACCACCCCTTGGTATGGTCTGTATTTTAATTTTAGCCAATTTGGTAGGTACGTGATGGTATTTCATTATGGTTTTAATTTGTATTTCTTTAATGTCTAATGAAGTTGAGCATCTTTTCATGTATGTACTTATTTGCCATCTGTATGTCCTCTTTGATAAAACACCCATTCAAATATCTTGCCATTTTCTTATTGCATGGATTAATTGCTTATTATTGAGGGTTTTTTCTATTATTAAGTTTTGAGACTTCTTTACTCTCAATACAAGACTTTTGTTACTTATATGATTTGAAAATACTTCCTTTCAATCATCCGTGGCTTGTCTTTTCATTCTCTTAGCAGAATCTTTCAAAGAGCAAAAGTGCACAGATTCTCTCCTAGTTTTTTGTTAGGGTTATACTTACACATTTAATATATTTTGATGCTCTTGTGTACTAGTAAGTGGCATTGTTCATTTAATTTTGATTTCTGATTGTCCATTACCAATATATAGAAATTCAATTACAGTAATTTTTGCATATTGATCTGGTATCAGCTTTATATTCTCAACTGATTACATGGGCCCAGATCTGCAAGGGTCCCCCCTCTTTGGACTATCGCCTAGAGATTATCTCAAGGCAGGAATCTGAGACAGTTGAATTGCTTACCTCTCAGGGACCACTATCCTTCTTTGCCAAAGATCCAGTGCCTTTCAAACTGTTGTTTCAGATATTTTGTCAATTTGGGGGGATTGTTTCAGGTGGGGGAGTAGACCAATCCTCCACCTTGGTCAGAAGTGCAAGTCTACATTTAAAATTTAAAGCATGCTTTTATCCTAAAAATCTGTTTTATAGAATTACAAATGACTGATTTATCTATTTCCCAATGAAAACTCTAGTTTTCTTCGCCTGAAAACTCTTCCTGACCAAGCAAATTGCCCTTTGTTTTAATAGCAACCCCACTGCTTACTCCAAGATGTTAGAGCAGAGCTGCATCTGACTATAAACCAAGTGCAGTTTGGTTTAACGCATTAAATCACTGTGTGTGTACTTCGCAGGGACTGGCCAAACACAACGGTAGTTCTAGGTATAGCCACTTGAACTAGAGCAGCAGCATTAAATCTTCACCTCCCTCAAGTATGGCCATTCTGTGGTTTGCTTTACCCCTGACATGTCAAAGACATTAGGAGGAAGAAGATGAAACTCAAAGGTAAGGTTTATAAACACATGCTCCCTGCTCTTAGATTAAGTGTCCTTGAAGACTTCAGCCTGAAGTGGATCTCTGCAAGTCAAGATCCTGATCATGCGCGTGCTGATGTCTTCTCTGTGGATTCCAGTGGGAAATGGTAGGTGACTGTGTAAATCTGACGACAGCGAAGAACAAGCATTTATTCCACAGTGTTGAGTGGGGAAGGTACAGAATTCGGAGTCATAACAAATGAACACTGCCTGCTGGTGGACAGAGAGGAAGGACAAAAGGATATTCCAGGCATGCATACAAGGATTAAAGTGTAAGTGCACTATGGAAATAATGCACACTCCAGGGCCTGGATTCAAATTGTATCTGTGGCAAGTATAGCTGTGCAGCCTTGGAGAAATCACTTACTCTTCATTAGTTATTTCCCTCAACATTACCTCAGCAGGGTTGTTGTAAGAGGTAAATAAAATAAAATCTGCAAAGCACCTAGAAAGTGCCTGGACATATGGAGCTCACTATAATGTTAGTGATCAGCATCATCATGATTATTACTGTTGCTTTGGGGAGTTACATGTGCAAGGAAGGAATGTGGAAGGTGTACAGTCCATCAACACGGAATGTCTCCTTAAGAAGTACAGTCTGAGCTGGGCTTTGGAGCTTCGAAAGAACTTAGAACAATGGAAATGGGCAGTGATTTGGGGGGTAGGAAACAGAATGGGCCAAAGTCCAAAGGAAAAGAAGTTTAAGATACGAGGAAATCTAGCTGGCGTGTGTGGTGCTGCTGGGCAGGAGAGAGTGATAAGGCTGGAAGGGAAAGAAATCATAGGGCTTGGCACTGTTTCGATGTGACAAATGAGGGAAAGTGAGGTGTCGTGTATGACCCAAATAGAAGCCGCACATGGTCTAGTCTCAAAGCAGCGATGAACAAAAAGAAAAAAAGTCTAGCAATCCAAACTATTTTAAGTGTAGTTCAAAATGTTGCTTGCCATTCTCCAAGAACATTAAAAAGCATGCAATTCGTGGCTTGAGGGACAATTCCTAAACTTCCTTTTCCTCTCCTCAGCAGTTCCTACGTCTCATCAGCACTGGAGCTTCTTGTTTTCCTGACTCCGCACTTTCCTTTTTTTCTATCCTGAAACTGTTGACCGCAGCCTCGGAGGCCCTGGTCTTTAGCTGCCCTCCTCCTTTCCTTCTGCCTCTTTAGTCTTGTCTCTGCAAATCCACGCTCCTGCTTTTGGATCAGGAAACCTGGGAACCACCCTGAAAAAGACAGAACGCTCCTTGGAGGGGAGGTTTCCCAAAGCTCTCAAAGAAAATGTTCCCTCCCCAGGCGGGAGGCAGAGAGGCCTGTGTTACAGCAGAGAGCTTATGTGGTAACACTTTCCTGTTAATACACTTTTTACATCATCGGATGCAGCACTAGGGTTTGAGCCCTGGTGATAGGAGAATAGGGAGTACGTCATGACATACATAGGAAAAGCAAGGGATGCAAGAACACGGAGGTGAAGATGTGGCATTCAGAACCAGGCATGTTTGGAGTTACAGCATGGTTCCAGGTGTAGAGAGACAAAAGAAAGCCAGAAAGTAGAGGAGGGCCTGAGACGGATTTGACCATCATCCCCAGAGGAGGACAGTTAAAGACGTGGGAATGAATTAGGAGAGACAGAGAGAGAAAGCTAAGAGTTAAGGACAGTTTAGACAATACTTGCATTTCAGAGTAGGAGTTGACAAGAGGACTCAGGGAAGGAGAGAGAAATCCTGGTGTCCAGGCCTCAGCCAGACCAAGTCCACCAGAACCTCCGGAGGTGAGATTCCAATATTATTACCATTGCCGACAGCCTTCCATGTGCAGCCGATGGTTCCAGGTGGAACCGAGGTTGAAAAGCATTGTTCTAGCAGCTTATGTGATGCGTGGCAGTTTTCAGGATTGTGTGGGAAAGCAGTTGTTAAGGGAAAAAATCCTAGTCCATTGGATTTAAATACCAGAAATCCTAACATTCTCATTTTGCTGAGGAACCCTGGGCTCCAAGATATTAATTTTGTGACCTTAAAGAAGGAATAACATGAGTTTTCAAACTCCTACTTACCTCTCACTGTCATAAACACAAACTTCTCTTCCTCGAAGTCTCTCATCTTGCTCTTCCTCCCCCCACCCGAGGCTTCTACCACCCCGGCCCTGAGATTTTCTGCCTTTTGTTCCAAGGCTGTGCCATCCTTCGCAGGTCAGATTTTGAATGCCGTATGTCTGCTAGGTGGAAGGCTTAAGCAGCAGTAGACCGGGCCCCATTGTCAAAGTAAACCCCTTTAAGGGGCTCCCTCATGCTTCTGTGAGCCTGGAGGGGGGTCCTGTATTTCCAGGTGCTGGAGGTGGAGCTGCCCTGGACACTGAGCACAGCCCTCTCCGCAGAGACTCCGGCAGCGCCCTGCCTGCTGTTTATGAGCTGGCGTCGAAGCCAGGGGCTGGGGTGGTGAGTTCTGCCAGAGCTGACGAGGACACAGCATTTGTGGGAATTCTGTGACTCCAGAAGGCGAAAGGTCAGTTTCTTTTCATTGACAGTGTTCTCGCTGCCTGAGGGTTTATCTCTGGGAATCTTGACTGGTTTCCAGGGTCAGGCCTCACCTCCATTGTTATCTGCAAACACAGGAACAGTCCCTTTGTCATGCCAGACTGGGTTAGACATTGGACCCCACTCGCCACAGACGGGAGCCACACCCTTTCCCCCCCAACGAGTGAGGTTCTACATTCTTCTAAACAGCTGGACGAGAGTTTTTAAAGTATACAAACCTGCTCATGTTCCTCTCATAGGCCTACACTTGAGCTTGGTTTCTGCTCCCCTCTGGGTTTCATTTTCTCCCCGGGATCTGCAAAACCACTCACGAATGTGATCGAACGCTGGAATGTACCCTGGAGCTCCAGGACACGCCTGAAATCCCCTGCAAACACTTGTCTTTCATTCACCCTCATCCACAGAAAGGATGTGCACATATAACCCCTGAACTCATACATGATTCCACCAGCCCACAGTCACACTAAAAGTGGGTTCGAGTTACACATGTGCCTGCTTACACCTCGGCTCCCATGCTCCCACCTGGAGGTTTGTGTACACAGGGCCTGCTCATTCCTAGCAGAGCCAACATCTGTGTTCGCAGCCACCTTGAAAACACACCTTTACGTTTTTGAGAAACAAGTGGCCACAGAGAAGGGAAGTAAGGCCGATGAGAGAACGGCCTGCTCCTGGCGAAAAGCAACCGGGATCTCTTCCGCAAACTTGGTGTGCCGGGCTGCAGTGTAGACGCCTACCACAGGCCCTCATCCGGCTCCAAGGCCAAGAGCAACAATCTCCTTCCCAGCCACGTCTGCTGGGTTCCTCCAGCTGTCTCCAAGGCAATTTTCCCTAAATGCAAACTATTAGCATTTCCTGTTAAAACATTTCTAATAAATAAATGAATACATCATCTTCCCAACCCGAAGCAGGTCTGAAAGCGGCCTAGGAGCTCCTCTGGGCTCAGGATGGACATGGACCACCCACACCAGCCCACTGGCCGGGCGCCAATGCTGCTTTTGTTTGAATTCCTGTATGAGTAACTGCTCGAGCTGACGCCAGCCAAACTCAGTGAAATATTATTTTTAATATTAAATAAATAGATGGTGGGGCGTGTTAATTGCCCCCCCTCACCCCCCAGCAAATTGCGGCATCACAACATAGAAGCCAGTTCTCGCGTCCAGACTCCCTCAGATAGCAGAAGGAAGGTTGACAGTCTCTTTGACCTTCCTCATGAAGCACTTACCCCCCAGGAAACTAAAAAGTCCCAGTTGGTGTTGACAGGACCCTCTTTGGAACAATCTGGGGGTTCAATTTGGTAACAAAGCTTATCTAGGATTGCCAGCCATTTTTGTTAAATTTTCTAACGTATTGTTTCCTTTCAACATACAAAAAGCACATGCTCTTTATAGAACAATCAGAAAGCACAAATCAGTAAGGAAACTCTGAAATTCCACTATCCGGTCAGAGATAACTGGTGAGTACTCTTTCTGGCTTTTACATATTTATATGTATATATTACACTTAGTGAATGTTGACTTTGAAAAAATAAAATAGTTCACACTGTACATATGTATATTTTTTGCACGGAATTAATTTGGGGCACCTATTTTACATTCTCCTAGAACTCTATTTACAGGGGCTGCATAACACCCCATTGTAAGAATATGCCACAGTACGCTTAAACAGTTTCCCACTGTTGGACATTCAGGTTGTTTCCAAGTTTTTGCAATGATAAACAACACTCCATTAAAAAATCCTTGTAGCTAAGTCTTTGCTTACATCCTTAATTATTTTCTTAGGCTAAAGTTCCAAATTTAGAATTGTAAGACTTGGGCTACATCTTGTCAGATTGCCCGAATCCTCCCCCCTCTTCAACATCCCTCCCCCCCTCCCCCGTACCAAATGATGACACCAACTTACATTGCCACCAGCAGGGAATCAAGAGAGTCCCCTGCTTGTACCTCTGCCTTGCTGCATATCCTTCCTCAAAAATGTTCTTCGACGGTTTGTTAGGAAAAAGAAAAAAGAGCAACCGACCCTCCACATTTAACACTGGAGGAGAGGAGAGCGGTATGGCACTTTTGCCAAGCTGAGTGGTAGGTGCTGCAGCAGGGGGCTGGGCCGGGGATGAACAGAAAAGCAGGCTCAGCTGTGACGGCTTGAGAAAAGCTCAGACAAGTGAGACGACACCTTGCCTCCACGTGCTGCTGGATGCAGTCAGTGCTCTGCACTCCAAGGTGAGCCAAGACCGGAGGCTCCACCTTGGATGGGGGTTTTCAAACGTATTCTCAACGAGATCCATTTATTTGGAGGGAAACACACACACACACACACACACACACACACACAAAAACCAAAACCAAAACCAAAAACAGAGATCAAGGAGGTTTGGGAAGAGTGGGATAAGCCAGGTTAGACCAGTCTCTCACAGTAGGATTCCTAAGAAACTGTCAAATGCTAATGGAGGACACTCCAAGGGGGCGGGGCGGGGTGGGGAGGTTGGGGGGAGCCTGGGTGTGCACTGTTTTATCAGCTCGCTTAACCACAGATCTAGCTTGCCGCCCCCCCCACCCCCCTCTTTTAAGACATTTTCCTGAAAGCATCTCAGGGATCTAGCACTCGATAGAACGCACTTTAGGAAACAGTCTGATGCCTTAAGTGGAAAATGGTTTATATAGAAAGGGAAGAGCATAGGAGTTAACACAAAGGATTGCGGGAGAGAGAAAGAAGGGGGACTGGAAACAGCAGGAGAATGAAAGGGAACTGATAAGTAAGGGAATGGAGAGAAGCACCAAGGGGAAAGGAAAGGAGAAAGGGATGCAGAGCGAGGGGAGGAAAATTAAAAAGAGAAGGAGGAAAAGTAAGTGGGGAGCAAGAAGGTGCCAATAGACTCATTTCTAGAACCCCTCCCCCTTGCTTGTAGGAGAGACACCAGTTGCCTATAATCTCCTTCATGCTCATCTACCATTATAGGCCTCCCTCCCCAAGGGGGTTTTCTGAAAAATGTTACCATCTCAGAGCCCTGTCTTCAATGGCTTTTACTTAAAATGCAAGAATTCATTTGCTGGGGAAGCTCAGAACATAGAAATAAAAGCAGACCCTAAAGATACCCAGGGGGAAAAAAAAGATAAAATAAGTAATTCCAAAATTATTTAATGAGTATGCCTTTTGTTGTTGTTGTGTGGCTTCTTGTAGCACAATAGGACATGACTAAAACTAAACAAACACTCTGCACAGCCAGGAAGTCTAGTGGCCTAAAGAGCAGATGAAGGCAAATTGACAGCTTTTAAACACCCACCGGACCTTTCACCCAGGAGGGCCTGCTTTCAAGCAAACTGAAAGCACTAAAGTGGTAAAATGAATTCCTAAAAGCTTAAATTCAGTGCATGTACACAGCGCTAAACCCTTCAGAATTTCACAACAAGAAGGCATTTAATTATTTAATGGAAGTTATTTGTTATTTTTAAAAAAGTCTCAAGTAACACATGCTAAAATAGAAATAAACTTGTAGAGCATTCATCCAAACCTGAAACTCCTAGAGCTCTCAGAAATATGAGGATGGATTTGAAGCAGTTGCATTAATATTGACGCTGGAGTTCATTAAAACAGCGATTTCCAACCTCTTAGTCAGCAATTGTTCTCTGCGAGCAGTTGCTTATCTTAGGTCTTTGCTCTGTATTCATGTCCACAGTTGCTCAGGCGTTCAATGGCGGACTGTTAGATTGGCCAGTAACATTCCAAAACTTTCTGTGATTTCAACAAATGTAAGTCATAGTGACTACTTGATGCACCGAAGGTTAAGTGAATGGAGTTGATACTGTTCTATCTAAAAGGAAAGGAACTTGACATTTAGTTAACCTCGTCAACCTTATCACAGATAAGAAGTTGGACTTTCATATTATTAAAAATAGACATAGCCATTAATTCTGACTTCATAAATGTCCCAGGGGTCTAAGATCCCAGGATGAAAACTCCCACATTGAAAAACTTTTGAGGTTTGAATATTTGCTGCATTTTTTAGAGTTGACTCATCTTGAGCCTCTGTACCAGGGGTAGTCAGTTTTCACTCTCTGTGCCTGTGGCAGACATCTCAAATCGATCTCTGCAATCTTTCCTAATACCATGTTCCAAGTAAGCAATGAATCAGAGTTTGTGCTGGAGATGAAACCAACTTGTCTTTTCTGCTCTATCCTATATTGTAGGTGATTTGTTCATAAGGCAAATGTAAGAGGTATAGTCTGGACATTCCTCTCATTAGAGAACCTTGAGGTTTCATAATAAAGATGGCAGATGTAGAAATAAGGGAAACTAAGAGATGAAGAGGCACATGAGAATAAGATCTTACTTCTCTCTCACCTACATTGAGAGCTCCTCCTAGTACAGGTGCAAGGATTGGACAGAAAGGTATCAGAATGAATAGATAGCAAAGGCTAGTCCTAGAATCAATTAAACTGGGCTAGGAAACTTCCAAAACTGCCTTGGAATAATATTGATACCACCTTACAGGACTCAGGAGTCAGAATGTCCAAGTCCTTTCTCTCACATAAACTCCTTGGAGACTGAGAGTCCTCTAAGAATGGTAGGAAAGATGTCATCTTCCCTTTCACGTGTGAGGAATGAGAAACTTAAAGAAGGCAAGTGATCTTGTGAGGTTATATGGTTAGGAAAAAATGGAATCAGAAAAAGAACCTGGGATTTAAAAACAACTAGTGCAGCCCGGCTGGCATGGCTGGGTGGTTGATTGTTGAACTATGAACCAGGGGGTCACAGTTCAATTCCCATTCAGGGCATATGCCCAGGATTACAGGCTTGATCCCCAGTGTGGGGGTGTGCAGTTGACTAATGATTCTCTCATCATTGATGTTTCTATCTCTCTCTTCCTCTCTGAAGTCAATAAATAGCTTATCTAATAAAATAATAATATGCAAATTAACCATCTTTCCACTACACCCACCAGCCACACCCACCAGCCAATCAGAAGTGAGCATGCAAATTAATCCCAACCAAGATGGCTGGGGCCATGGAGCAAGCAGGATGTTTTAGTTTTCCTGGCAATGGAGGAAGCCAAGCTTTCCACACACCCTGGCAGGCCCAGGCCTCCACTCAAGGTTACAAAGTTTCAATTATAGAAGATAAATAAATCCCAACAAAAATAGCAGCAGCCATGGAGCAGGAGGGTTGGCTCTGCTCAAGGCTACAAAGTTTCAATTACAGAAGATAAATAAATCCCAACCAAAATGGCAGCAGCTATGGAGCAGGAGACTTGGTTCTGTTCAAGGCTACAAAGTTTCAATTATAGAAGACTAGAGGCCCTGTGCATGAAATTCTTGTGGGGCGGGTGTCTGTGTGTGTGTGTGTGTGTGTGTGTGTGTGTGTGTGTGTGTTTCTCAGCCCAGCCTGCACCCTATCCAATCTGGGACGCCTCAAAGGATGTCCCACTGCCTGTTTAGGCCTGATCCTGGTAGGATCTCTCTCACAATCCAAGACTGCTGGGTCCCAACTACTTGCCTGACTGCCTTCCTGATTGCCCCTAACCATTTCTGCCTGCCAGCCTAATCACCCCCTAACCACTCCCTATCAGCCTGATTGATGCCTGACTGCTCCCCTGCCAGCCTGATTGCCCCTAATTGCTCTCCCCTGTTGGTCTGGTCACCCCTAACTACCCTCGCATGCAGGCTTGATTGCCCCCAATTGCCCTCCCTTGCAGGCCTGATCCCTCACAACTGCCCTCCCCTGCTGACCATCTTTGGCAGCCATCTTGTATTCACATAGGGGCAGCCATATTGTGTGTTGGAGTGATAGTAAATCTGCATATTACTCTTTTATTGGATAAGATAGAAGCCTGGTGCATGAGTGAAGGCCCTGAAGGGAGTCCTGGATTAGGGTGGGGGTTCCCTTGGGGCATGGGGTGACCTGGGCAAGGGGCCTGTGATGGTTTGCAAGCCAGCCACGCCACCCGGCAATCCATTTGTATGACTTTTATGATGAAAACTATTTTAAAGCAATTTGTTGGTACTAATATGGACCCTCTCTGGCCATGCCCCCAAGCTTTCTGATGGTGTTCTTTATTGTTCTCTGCTGTTCTGGTGGAAATGAGTGAGAATTACTGCTCTTTACCACTCTGCCTCTCATATTTTCTTCCCTCCTCCTTCTTCTCCTCCTCCTCCTCCTCCTCCTCCTTTTCTTCCTCCTTCACCTCCTCCTTCTCCTCCTCAGACTTTTTCCTTATCTTCATTTATTTAGGTGATGACACCACTCTCAGAGTCCCTCAAAGGCAGTTGGCTTGTGAGACCATTTCAGAGCCATAGGCTGCCATGGTCAGGTTCTGGTGAGAACTCTCTTTCTGGCTTAGAGACAGCCGCCTTCTCACCATGGCCTCACGTGGCAAAGAAGAGAGGAGAGGAAAGGAGAGAGAAGAGGAGGGGAAGAGAGGGGGGGAAGGTAAGAGAGGGGAGGGAAGGGGAGAGGAGGGGAAATGAGGCGAGGGGAGGGGAAGAGAGGTTCTCTGGTGTCCCTTCTTATGAAGCTACTAAAGGAACCCCTGTGACCTCATCTAAACCTCCCAAAGACCCCATATTCAGATACCATCTCATTGAGGTAGGGGGATACAGTTCAGCACCAGTTAGAGTGATTTCAGTTTTAAGTAACAGAAGGCCCTTTGGGACTAAAACAATACAGGGCATTTGTTGGTCTAGATAACTAGAGGCAAATTAGGGTGTAGCCTGAGCCATAACATCAAGGGCTCTGATGCCAACAGCATTGCCTTATACGAGGCTGCTTACCCTCTCAGTGATGTCTGAGACTGTGCTTCCAAGTTCACCTCCAGTGAACAGGTCTCATTAGTTGGGATTATAGCATGGGTCCATTCCCAAACCAATCACTGTGGCCAGTGTGGTGGGCTTTACTGATTCACTCAAACCAATCCAAGATAATTCTGAGCACTGAAGGAAGGTTCAACCCATCCAGAGTCCATAGCTGCTTCATAATCTGGGAAAGAAAAGAGTAGAGATAATTATGTTGCCCACTATAACTCCCTCTTTAAAACAATCCACTTTAAATGGTTGACTATGTCTGGCATATGGCAAGTTCTAAATAACTGTGAGTTGTCTAACTGACCTTGTGCCTGTTCTTTATGAACTATATGAACATCCAGGGAGGGGGTAATATAAAGAGAAATGCTGTCAATCCTAAGGTCAATATCCTCTGAACTCTTTTTAAAAAAATTTTTTTAAATATATTTTTTTATTGATTTCAGAGAGGAAGGGAGAAGGAGAGAGAGATAGAAACATCAATGATGAGAGAGAATCATTGATTGGCTGCCTCCTGCTTGCCCCCCACTGGGGACTGAGCCCACAGCCCAGGCATGTGTCCTTGGTCGAAATCGAACCCAGGACCCTTCAGCCCACAGGCTGACTCTCTATCCACTGAACCAAGCTGGCTAGGGCACCCTCTTATGTATGTCAACAGAAAGGAAGTCAAGAAAGGGAAAGAAGAACCTGGCCCTAAAGCTGTATCTGGCGTTGTACTGAGACCACATTTCATCTGTATCAACTCCCTGCCCCAGGTCTGGGAAGAACCATCTTCATTCACCTTCCATATGGATATTGGCATTGCATCGTGCTAGCCTGGGAAGATCTGAACTTTTCCTTTATTTAAAACTTAATGTGGTCACTTTTCAAATGACTTTGGGATATACCTAGTGTAAAAGTTGGGAGTCCATTATGCTACGTGGAATAAGCATTCACAAAAGGAAAAATACTGTGTGATTCCAGTCACTAGAGGTAACTGGAGTAGTCAAATTCTTAGAGACAGGAAATGGAACGGTAGTTGCCAGGGGGCTTTGTAATGTCTTTCTGTGCCTTGCTGCCTCCACCAGTCTTTCCCTTTTACTCCAGGGCATTCCAGTATCTCCATTTCTGACCTGGAGCATTGACTGCCTTTTGTGGGGAACTGAGAAAACCCACTGGGAAGAGCTGGTGGTGGGATCCCCTGAACTGAATGAAAACTCACTTCCCACTTCCTCCCCTCTCCTCTGCTCAGTTCCTCAGTTCCCACACTTCTCCCACTACCATCACCTCACCTAACCCATCCTCTCCTTGAGCCAATCTGGATGGAGACAAGTGCCCTCTTCCCTTATTTTGAACAGAAACAAGAAGCGCGCTTTTCACAAGTAAAGGAACATTTACTGTGACTGTAAGATGAGATCAAACCAAATGGCAAGCAGGAAAGCTAACCGCATCAGAGCAGATGTAGGGACAGAAGGAGAGGCCTCTTTGTAATTTAACTGCTGTCCTTCCAGAGTGGCTGCGGCAGGCTGACCTGGCTGCAGTCCCATCCCCCATCTGCACCCCTGAACACCTTAGAGGGAAGGAAGCAGAACCCAACAATGGGTCTGGGGACCAAATGGACCACCGACCTCAGAGGAAGCACCTTCACATCTCTCCAGCACGAAAGTGACAGCACGGATTTCCATACCTGGAACCTAGCATCCTTCTCTCCTGACAACTGTTAGAGGCAACTGACACATTGGACACTTAGTATGAAAGGACCAACAGGAGTTTAATTCTCAAGACCATTCCCATAAACCAGGTATTGTCAGGAAGAGCTGAGTGTGTTCAAATCCCAGCAGTGCCCCCACTAATTCTAAGGCCTTAGGCTGGGCAAATACTTGTGCCCCTCCAGTGCCATGGCCCTCTTATGTAGGACACCAGGGAGGACGGAAGAGGTAAGTGAACACAGCACTCAACAACCTCCCCAAATGTTCGCTGTTTTCACAGATGAGGCAGCCTTTGAACCCAGTCTTCTGTGGCCCAGGCCCATGTTCTTTTCCTTTGCCCACGGCTGCAGCCCTCGTGCGGGCACTTGTTCTCATACCATCTTGTACCGTCCCCAGGCTGTGCATTTGTGGAGGCCACAGCAGCCCCCAGTAAATGGCTGTTTGAATTGAATGCATGAGTGCCCATGTTAGTAAAAGGAGAGGAAGTGATCTGAATTTGAGAGACAGAGAAAGCACTTATATCAGAGGCTAATAGATTAATTCATTTAGACAATCAGTTAGTTAATATTTACTGAGTAGTCATAAGATACCTGGCTCTATTCATATACATTGTATCATTTAGGATGCCGGAGGGAGTGGAGAAGACAGGGTAGAATGGGGAGATTGGTCTAAAAAAAATAAAAAGTCTGAATTATAATTTTTAATATTATTTTATAATTTTCATATAAAAGTAATCCTCAAACTAGGCTAAAAAAAAGTATTGTTAGAAAAAGTAAAAAGTGATGATATGATGTGCAATAGCCATATTGTTGTCATGTGAAAACATTTTTGTCCTCTTCTATCTCCAAATTCTGGTTACATGAATACTTAGCATAATCTCCCAAACTAGTGATTTTAAATTCCAAAATAGCAGAGTCCGAGTGCAGGTTTTTATTGAATTGTTGCCATGAGCAGAAAGCACTTGAAAAGAAGACACCATACCTTGGATTGGAGGACAAGATTCCAGAGAGCAGGACTTCATGTCTTGAAGGTGTATGTTGCTTGATTTAGTCATTCATTTGGTTTAGGAAGGGAACACACAGTCCAGGTAGAAACCCAAAGGTCAGAAGCATGTCCAGGTAGTTGGAGGTAAACCACTATTGCTGGGAAGTTTGGATGCAGTTAGGGTAGTGGGTGGTTTGGGTGGAGAGAGTGGGAGCAGGGGGAGGGAGAGGGAGAAACCCAGGGCCAAGGATCCCTCAGGGTGAGCATCTGCAGGTTCAGACAGGTAAGAGAACAGACAGGTTAAAGCAGGTTGGATCACAGGTGACAGTGAGAAGGGGCTCATGGGAGTGGCTTCCAAGCATGAATCCTCAAAATGGGTGTTGAAATAGGAATGAGATGAATGTGGGGACCTCACTCCTCTTGCAGTCAGTCCTGAGCCATTAAATGGACTCTGACTGATGCAGAATGTGGACTCTCGAAGGTAGTCTGGTAAGGTGCCTCCAAGCATATTTGAGTTCCAATCTGTCACAGGTTGAACAATCCTGATAAATCGTTTAACCTTTCAGCTTCCACTGCTTTGTCTGTAAAGTGGGGATGGCAGCAGCAGTACCTGTCTCACTGGGATGTTATGAGGATGAATGTCACATGCTCAGCATTGTACCAGACAGTGATGAACTGGAGGGACCTAGGGCTACCATCTTTGGTTTGTGAGCTCCCCAAAGGCAGATTCTATGGTTATTATTCGTCACTTCATTATCATTATTGTTGCTAATAAATTAACATTCAGCCATTTTAAAACGTACCTTCTGCTTTTAATGGTGTCTGACACTGATTACTAAGCAGCTTATCTGTGGGCCTGAAGCCACCCTTTCTGTTTTTAATTTTTGTTTTATTTGTGGTTATTGTTGTTAACCAGAAAAAGAGATAGTTGAGCCAAAGCAATACCATTAGATTGTTCTGTGAGTTGTCCCTGCTCCCATTGCATATTCTTAAATTATTCTCTGAACCTCAGATCCCAGTAAAGGAGACAGCAAAGAAAGAAAGAAGAAAGAGATATGAAAGCAGAAGTAGACAATTGTTGACTTGGAGAATTGGAAGGCATTGACGGTTCTCCTGAACCATCATCCTACAGGCAATTGAATGGTAGGTAACAGTGATGTCAAGAAGGGCCTGGAAAGAAGTGAAGGGAGGAAAGACAGGGTAAAGGCTTCAGTGGAAATTTTGCTTCTATTTACAGTGTTAAGAACTGATCAGTGTTATATTGGACTAGAGGCCTGGTGCACAAAATTTGTGCACTTGGGGGATCCTTCAGCCCCGTCTGTACCCTCTTGTAGTCTGGGAGCCCTCAGGGGATGTCTGACTGACAGCTTAGGTCTGCTCCCTGTGGGCCTAAGCATTCAGACATCCTTAGCCACTGCCAGAGTCAAGAGAGGCTCCCAGCTCAGGGCTTCTGGCTGAGTGGTGCTCCCCCTGTGGGAGTGCACTGACACTAGGGGGCAGCTCCCGCATTGAGTGTCTGTCCCCTGGTGGTCAGTGCACATCATAGTGACCTGTCATTTCACTGTTTGGTTGGTTTGCATATTGGCCTTTTATTATATAGGATAGGCTGAAATCCCTAGGGAGTAGATAGGAGGTCTCTTCTCCAGATCCTGGAATCTCTTACTGAGAATCTCTTGCAAAGAGGCAGCTATCATCTCCTGTAGATAACTTAGGTTACAATAGACTTTTTAACCCTCATTACTCTCCCCACTTACCTTCCTTAGTATTTGATGTAGGTTACCATCAAATAGTCTCTTCATTTTTTTTTTTTATTCAGAGTATAAAAAAAAGTTCCTTCATTTCCTTATTTTCTCTTCCTCTGTCTCTCTAATTCTCCATCTCCTGCTCTTTTGGCCTTCTGTTTTTATTTATTATTTTTTTTCCTTTTCTGTCTTAGTTGCCATTCATATTGTTATAATAGTGCATATGAGGTTCTACTCATATTCAGGTCTACATGTTAAGCCCACAATAACAACATCTCTTCATAAGTAGAAAAAGCTAGAAAAATAAAATAAAACAAACAAAAAAAACTCCAAAGCTCTGGATTCTGGCCCTTCCATAATTATCTGGCTCTTTTTTCTCCTAAGTATTTTCATTTTTAATGTCAGCATTGAAGAGAGAGAACGAACTAGGATATTGCTCAGAAATATGCCCCACGAATCACCTTTCGACTAAAGGTTAGAAGACGCAGCTTCACCATGTAAAGTGCAAGATGTTTCAAGCTGATATGACGCTCTTACAGGACTGCGTATTCTGGCTGAAGCCCAGCCTCTGCTCCTGTATTACCCACAGGCATTGGGACACCTATTAATTCTGAGTATGCTTCTCCTCCTCTTCCTCCTCCTTCCTTTTCTTTCCTTTTTTTGAGTATGCTTCTTTTGGAATTACAGAGACTTTGGCAGAAAGGTCCTTCAAAGTCAATGTAGTCTATCTAGCTACCTGACACCCCTGAATCCAGGGGAGGAAAATGCACTACTTTCCAAGGCAGCCCAATTCATTCCATGACCAAATAAGAAAGCTGAATTTTCAGAGAAAACATTCCTATGTTTGGTCATGGTGGTGGTTTGCTTAGCAAACTATCTTTCCATGAATGATAATTATTCTTATTTTTCAGTAGCCACTGGTCATTCCCTTCCTATCAAGGTCTTTGCTAGAGAAAGGCCTTTTAAACAATCAGAATACTAGGTTACTTGTCATTTTAAAATTTACAGATGTGGAGGTAAAAATGTGTTTGTAGTGCATGAATCCTTCCTCATCAGGCTCATTGCCATGTATAATAATAATAGCTAACATTTCTATGGAATTACTATGTTCTGGCATTGTTCTAAGCATTTTGCATATATAAAATCAAGAAAACATGATTTCTCAAAACATCTTTTACTATTTTCTTCTCTACAGGGTTCCAGAATATGATGGCACACCAATTAAGGATTGAATCTAGTCTTCTAGTCCAATCCCCAACTTTCCAGATAAGTCTCAGAGGGGGGTATATGCCTTACCTTAGGTCATACAGTTAGTAAGGTGGGAATTAAAATGTCTTAATAACAACAAGATCATTATTCATAGCCAGGATCAAGTAAGTTATTTCGGGAATTTTTTTTGTAAGAATCTGCTTCATTTTGCTCTACAGGTGGTTAATGCTCTGCCACAGGTTGCTAAAATCACCTTATCACCTTTCTATTCCTACTCCTCTTCCTCCTCTTCTACCTCCTCCTCCTCCTCCTCCTCCTCC
>PVJN01019210.1:0-37718 GCA_004026805.1 Lasiurus borealis | reverse complement strand
TCCCCTCTGCCCGCTCGGAGCGTGTGCAGGAGCCGGTGCGCCGGGCCGTGCGCGCACCGCTCCCCGCCTCCCCCTCGCCCCGCCACGGCGCTTCCTCCCGCCCTGCCTCCTCCGGCGCACGGTGCCCGGCCGGACTCGCACCTCGCCAGTGCCCTTCACTCGCTCTTCCGCGTGATTTCCCCGCCGTCTTTCTCTACCAGTTGGGAATGCTAAGCCGGGCCTGATGGACGTGTCAGAACTCTGCATCCCGGACCCCCTCGGCTACCACAACCAGTAGGTGCCCGGCTCCTCCGTGGGTTGGTCGGTCTGTCCTTCGCGGCCGGCGGGGCTGTCTCTGTCCGGGGTGTCGCAGTTCTTCTCCGCGTTCCTGAAGTGGCCGGGACCCCGGGCGCACTTGGGGAGCGTCGGAGCGGGGGATAGAGCCGCGCGCTTCCTGGGTCTCCTTCTGGGGAGGGTGGCCTGCGTCTAACTTTTCCCGCATCCCCTTTACAAACTCTTGACTTTTTGGAGCAGCGGTCTCTCGTCCGCTCTCTCCTCCTCTCCGGGAGAGGAAATATTTGCGTTTCTGTGGGAATGGGGAGGAGCAAGCCCAGAACAGGTGCGGGGGAAAGTCGCAGAGATGTTTCCCTGAGACTGGGACATTTGTTTCCATCCTGGGGGTCAAACACGCTGGGCCAGGAAGCGAAATCCTGGGTGGTGCGCGGGGTTGGGAAACAGCGGGCGGGCAGCGCCGTCTCGCCCAGCGGTCCGAGCGGGGAGCCCCGAGGGCGCGCACGCCGCGCGGTTGCCGGAGTCCAGGCGCCCCCAGGGGTGTGCACCGCGCGGCCGGGCTGGGACGCACTGCGCCCCGCAAGCCCTGCGAGGGACGCGCGCGCCCGCAGCCCGGAGTCGGGACACGGCCCGGCGCTGCGGCACCTGCAAAGTTGGTCCCAGGCTCTGGAGGAGGCTGCGCACTTCGGAACAGACTGGCGAGGTGTCCGCGCCCTGGGGCGGCTTGGCTCTCACCCCCCGGAGGGAACCGGGGGCGGTTCGGGCGGCGCTGGCGTCGGTGGCGGCGGGGGGCTCAGGCGCGGGACTCCCAGGAACCGCGGGTCCCCCGTCTTGGGCAGCGCGCCGCGCACGCGCGCGCGGGCAGAGTGGAAAGTGGAGACCCGATCCCGCTGGACGGCGGGGGGCTGAGCCGAGCATCCACCTCTGCGCTCCGCGGAGTCAGGCTCTGGCGCCGCAGTTCCCCTCCCGGGGCCACCTGTCCGGGTCTCCCCGCCGGCGCTCCGTGTCCCTCCGCCTCCGGGCAGGTGCCCGGGCACCTGGGTGCGGGAGCCCGCAGAGGGGTGCCCCGGAAGGCTCAGAAAATAACAATAACACGAACACTCTGGGTCCTCGCGGACCTGCTCAACTTCGTGCTTTTCTCCCTCTCTTTCTCTGACGCTAACAACTAACTACCGGAGTCCCTGCCCGACCCGCCGCCGCCCTTCCATTTGTGCGCCCCTCCTCCCAAGACGCAGCACGTCCCCAAATAAATACTCCGGGTAGAGAACCTGGGGGTCCAGGGAGCGTCCACCCGGCCCCTCGCTGCACAGACCCCCTCCGCCCCGGGTGGACCGCGCGCGAGAGCCGAGGCAACTTCTCAGCAGCATCTCCTGCCCACGACCCACCGACCGCTGCCGCCTCCACGCCGACCTTTCCGGCTCTAGTCTCAGGAGCTCCTGGGGCGAGGGCCCTTCAGGTGCCGCCAGAATTGAGGCGAAGGCGTCAGAAGGTGGTGGTGCGTGGGATGGCAGAGGAGGGCGACCCTCATTAGAATGGGTCCGGATTTCCCTCCGCTGGAAAAGTGGCTCTTCGTTCAGTTTCTAGGGTTACACCGCTGACCCCGGCTCGCAGGGCGGTGGGGTGGGGGGTGAGGTGATGCCCTCAGACTCTCCCTCCTCAAAGCCGGTGGCAGCCCGGAAAGAAACCTTGGGGTGGGGGGAGTAGGTGAGGCTGAGAACAATGTTTGGCGCCTGTGGTGGGGCATTTTCTCCCATAACACCACCAAGCGCGACAAATATTTGACATTTAAATTATGTAGGCTCCCGCTCTCCAGAGGTGACTTCTTTAGGTGAGCTGGAGATACCCATGTGGGTGTCCCTGGCCCCAGGCAGAGACAATAAATATGACAATTCGAAAGGGGGGGACATACGACCTCTGACTATGCTCGGGAAGCAAGGAGAGGGAAGCTGGAGGGTTAGGCAGCTGGGTAATCTATCGAGTTGACGGCCACCCTGGCTTGAGTTTGAGGGGAAATATAGGCAAGAGGGAATGTCAGGGAAGCAGCCAAGGAGGGTGGGTGTCTGGGAGGTTTGGTGGTGGGAGTCATGGATGGAGCGAGGCTGACCGTGGTCTGGATTCCCTACCCTTCCTGGCTTCTTGGCAAAGAATTAGCTTCTCACTCCACGGGGCACAGAAAACCCCCCTAAATATTCCCGCCGCTGCCCCTGAGGAGGAAGCCACCCTGGGTGGTGCCACGAAGGTCGGGGAGCTGGCCCCTCCACCGAGGGGAACCTCCTGGCTCGGGTTAGGTCCGCTGTGGTTCAGGTGCACTGTCTCCAAGGGCCAGGCTGGGAGGGCAGAGCCTGGGGAAGGGAGGCAGCTTTCTGACCTCAACCCCGTGCTCTAGGACGAGTAGCTTTAGGGCCCCTGGTAGCATTTTGTGGTTGTTGGAAGGACGGTAGAACAAACCCATTCATTTCCGTGCCGATGTTTCTCTGGGACCATATACATGAGTGGGTGCATGTGCTCTGTAACACACGGTTCCTACCCATGGGGCTTAGTCAACATTCCTGGACTTGAGAAAACCCAGGGGCACAGGGACCCCATCCAGCCCTCCTCACCTGCTAACATTCAGAGAGCATTTTTCAAGGCTTTCGTGTTATTCTCACTTTCCCCAGGTGAGAAATTCTCTCTCTTCCCACCCCCCACATACATGTGCATGTGTGTGCATACGCGCGCGCGTGCACACGTACCTTCATACCTTTCTATCCTTCCTTTTCATTTTCCTGTAGCCAATCCTGTAGGTGACTCCATTACCATTTCTAATCAATATTTTATGTACATATATAATCAGCCGGAGTGGGAGTGAGCGTGCTGGCCTGCGGGTGCCTGTGTATAAATGTATCCGAGAGCCACCCGGCTGGAGACCCTCGGCATCAAAACTGGGGGGTGGAGGGGCTGCCGGGGACCACTTTGTGGCCATTAACGAAACAAAGAACAAATTGTCCTGAAGGTAAAATATGTGGCTTCACACGTAGGAAAAATGCCACATGGTAATTCAGAATCAGTGACCCAGAGAAAAACAAAGGGGGAAATTAATTTTTAATGGTACATTTAAAAATAAATCACAGTGAGGACATTAGCCTTGGTTTTCCAAGGGAGGGGCTCTAGGGAAGGAACCTGTGTGCCTGCCACCCTTCTGGAAACGCAGGCTGCCACGGGAGAGGATGGGTGACGGGGGGCTGGGCTTGCTCAGGCCCAAGGGCGATAGACGAGGCGGAAACGGGAGGTCAATGAGGAAGGCCCAGCCCCGGGAAGGCCCTTTCCAGCTCAGTGAGAGCCTGTCATCAACTGGAAATTTCCTCCTGGGGCTTATTACTTCCCCGCTCCCCTTCATTTTAGAAACAGTCCTCTGTTTTACCAGGAATGGGGATACATGAAAAGATGTTTCATAAACATATGCATATATATATTTGTAGAAGCAACCCGTCCCACCATTAAGTATCCCATTTAGACCCAGAGAGAGGGACAGAGGGGACTTTTCGAGGAGAGCACTGCGAGGGAAGTGGCTGTGCTAGAGAATTCATGTCACAACCCCGCCATCTCGGTCTCAGAGGGCCCCCGGCCCTAGCTCAGGGGATCCTTGTATCTTTGTCTGGATTCATGTTCCTCATCATTGGTTTTTAAAAATATATTTTTATTGATTTCAGAGAGGAAGGGAGAGAGAGGAGGGATAGAAACATCCATGCTAAGAGAGAATCACGTATCGGCTGCCTGCTTCCTGCCCCACACTGGGGATGTAGCCTGCAACCGGGGCGTGTGCCTTGATCGGGAATTGAACCGTGACCTCCCGGTTCACAGGTGGATGCTCAACCACTGAGCCATGCTGGCTGGGCCCAAATGGTTTTTAATGGTAATATAAACCCAATGAAGGAATTTGCCTCCTTCCTCAGTCCTTTGCAAAATGCCTTGTTTCTTTGGAGCGCTTGGAACTGGAGGGGTCTGTGCAAGTTTAGCAGGAGAGGGTGTGAGAGAGACCGTGAGAATGTATGTGCATCGGGGGTGGCGATGGCATTGGCGTGTGAATGGGCAGGATGCAGAAGGAGAGAGAATTTACTAGGAGAAGACAAAGGGACAAGAAAGAGGTGCTTTTGATGGTTCCACAGTGCCCTTCTCTGGAACTTGTCTTCCCAAATGCTCTAGGACTTCCGCAACATGATTCAGATTATTTGTGGTTCTCATTTAAGGGCGAGGGATAGCAAATATGTAGACCATAAGCTATTCCTTCAAAGTGAACTCCGACCCACACCCTGAACACTCCGTGCTGATGCCTTCCCACACCTGGGGCCCTCCTGCGGCTCTTTCCACCTCTCCGGGAAGTGAGGCCCCCAAGTGCTGGCCCAGGCTGACCGGGAGGTCTGCCCCCAATCACCCCGAACTCCCTCCGGCTCTGCTGGGAGCCTCTGTCTCAGAGTCTGGTGACTCTTGGCCGCATGTTTCCATAGGGACCCTTAGTGTTCAACCTCTGATGTCCTCCACTGGCACTTAGTTCTTGGAGGGCGCGTGGGCCCAGGAAGGGGTTTCAAGGTGAGGGTCCACACCCCAGGCCAGGAAGTTGGGGATGGGCTGGAACCAGACAAGTCTGAGTCCACATCCTGCCTGTTTGCCCTTGAGGCCTTTGGCTGATTTCTGCGGGTAAATCAAAGACCGTAAGTGCCGGTGACCCCTGACTGGGCTTCGTCTCCGGTGGGTTTCCCTTTCTCGGCCCCAGCAGACCGGGACCCCCAGGAGCATGCGCCTGGTCATCTTCAGAAATGGGATCCGTGGGCTTCCTCTGGTCCCTGTGTCCGTTGGCGTGGCTGGTGTGGCCTGGTCCCTGGGCGGGGAGGCGGTGGTAGTTATAATTGCAAATGTAATTAGCAGACCAGCTCCGGGGGTCGGGGATGCTCAACTTCTCTGCACATCACGGTGACCCTGCGATGGCAGGCCGGGCAGGTTAACTCTCACCGGGCCAGCCTGCCTCCTGCCTCTGGTGCGGCCGCTGACCTTGCCCTGATAAGGGCAGAGCTGTCCTGGTACCGAGCAGGCCCATCCTCGGAGGGGATGTCAGGGTGTGTCTGGGGGAGTTATTTCTTCCCTAGGCCACTGGACAAGTGCCCTCGCCTCCTGTAGCAGTGTGACCCTGTGTGGCAGGCTGCTCTGGGGCATTCCCTCCCTCCCCCCCCACCCCCACACACATGCTGTAAGGATGTGACTTAGGGCCCATGCTGGTCTGTAGTCCTGGGGACCTTCTTGGAGAACGGCTGGCTCTAGAGGGGACTCATCTTAACTTCCAGGGAGCACTCCTAAGGCTCAGTGGGCAGAGGGAAGGGCCGGCCTGCTGGCTCCTGGGTTCCACAGAGCTGGATAGCCCTGGGGTCCCACTCAGGGAGGGGCTCAGCCATAGGAGAGCAATGGCTCCATTTGAGAGGCCCCATCCCATCACCTGGACAAGTGGGGAGCCATGTGGTCTCCCCTCTCCTGTGAGTGCACTGGTACCTGCCTATCTAGAGCATCTTTCTGTAATGATCAGGATTAGAATAGAGAGGATCCTCCAGCACCTTTATTTATAAGCTGTGGCTTAAGGGTGTGTCAGGGCCTTTCTTATTGCTATCAACGCCCCTGTTGGAGGGGATTTCTCTGAACCTCCAAACATGAAAGGCTGCATCCATTCCTGGGAGAATGCCACCTGAAGGGTGTGTGTGTGTGTGTGAGTGTGTGAGTGTGTGTGTGTTATGGACTGTTCCCCTTCAGGATGGGAGGAAGAGGGGGCAAGGGGCTCTGCTATTGAAACGCAGCCCCTGCTGCCTGCGGTGCCCTGGCCGGGCTGAGGTCAGGCTGTGGCCACATTCCAGGGGAAGCTGTGGAGCCTGGGGTTTTTCCATGGTGCGAAAGGAAGCACGGAGGGAGCTGAGGGCAGGCTGTCCCTGCAGCCGCCTTCGGTCTTTCTCAAGGGCCTCTCCAGGCTGCTGGCCTGGGCAGGGCTGGGCAGAGCTGGGCAGAGCCCGGAGGACATGAGGGGCAGCCCTGGCCACACTCACTCACAGGAGCATGTGGGCAGTTCTGGGCCCGATTCCTGGCTTCCCCTTCTCTCCCTGGATGAAGCCATTGATCATCTGTAGCTGAAAGGGTCAAATGTTTTCTTAAATCGAGGAAAACCATCCCAGTTCACCTATCCATGGAACCCTCAGTGTGGAATTGGACAAGGTAGACAAACACCCCTATTTTGGTTGTTTGGCTTAAATTCAAATGTGTATGAAATCGGATCAAAATAAACCTCAAACTAAAGTTTTCCTGGAGGTTAGAGATATAATTTTCCCCCATCTTTTGAACCTGTACACATTTTAGTCCCAGAGAAATGTGTTCTCGTTCTCTCTCTCTCTCTCTCTCTCTCTCTCTCTCTCTCTCTCTCTCTCTTCCTTAGGACTTTAAAATATTCTATTCCATACTATTGTTCTGCATCTCTCTGGGATCGAGCCTTTTCTGGGAATGTTTTTTCTGGACAATGTTATTTTGTTTCTCAATGTCATTTCATCCAGAGGTCAATAGGCAGTCAAACAAACTCCAACAAGGTTTTGTTGTTATCTTCTGGTTGTAAATGTGATCAATTTTCATTTAAAACGATATCAGGGTCCCCTCCTGCCACTCGCAGCGGCAGCCAGCCTCACCCAGGACATCGGTGTTTGGGAAAGACTGTACGGATGCAAAGTGCCAGTGGCAGACAAGCCTTCTCACCCGGGAAACCAGGAGTTTCCAAACCCCAGCCCAGGGGTTATTTTAACTTGGCGCTCTTTTAAAAAAAAAAATTGCTTGGATTCACTTGAATTTATAAGTTAGGTTTGTGTTTTATTCTTCTTGTTAATTTTTTAGGATTTTATTATATTTATAGTTTTGGTATACATATATATATATATTTTTTTTTTAAACCTGGCGTGTGTATATGTATATGTGTGTGTGTGTGTGTGTGTGTGTATGTATGTATGTATATATATATATATATATATATATATATATATATATATATATTTTTTTTTTAAAGATACCTGGAAAATGGTTTTTGAGCATCCCTGGCCTTTTCGTGTTTTCTTGGTTTCTGAAGGGCAAAGAACAAGGAAATATAGTCGTAGGGAGATGCTATGGGAAGGTAGGGTGTGTGTGAAGGGTGATGTTTTAGATGAGATTTCGCTCATGTCTTACAACTTAACATTTCCCTTTGTCCTCACTTATTTCCCCCTCTATCTGTATTCCAAATTGCTCTAGTTTGCCCTTGTCCTTTTCTCCTCTTTGATTTTCTGTTTTGGAGGAAGGAAGATAGGGTTGTGGGTCTGTGTGTATGGGGGGGGCAGGGGGTCCTACCTGAGTGTGTGCATGTATATGTGGCTGTATGAGTGCATGGGTGTGTTCGAGCTGTTTTGAGGGGCCGAGCAGGATTAGCGGGGTGAAGTCCCAAAGCTGTATGCCCTCGGAGGCCAGCCGGTCCTGATGCAGCCTCAGTGCCTGATGCACCCTGTCAGGGGCCGGCTCATGTGCATTGGTGGGAACAGGGAGGCAAAGCCTCCTGGTTGCAGGCAGATGCCAGGTTTGCTGTGCCTGTTCTCTGAGAACGACAGTGTGAGCGAGGATATCACAAAACTTCATTCAGAGGCAACATTTAAATCTCTCCTCTCGTCTCACTTCCTGGCACTTGGAGCTCTTGTTTGGGACCTTGGCCACGCAGAGTGAACGAGCTGGCGTGTCCTTTTGTGTTTTTTTTTTTTTTTTTTTTTGCATCGATCGGCAGAAAACATCCCCTTCTGATGGCGCAACATCCCTTCAGCACACATGCAGAGCGCAGCGTCCATCCTTTTCTTCTAGCCTCCATCCTTGGCATTTGTCTCTTGGGTGTGTTGACATTGTCTACCTAGGCAATCAAGCTTAACACGCTCTGGCGGAACAGAACGCCGCTTTTCCAGAAATAATAGCAATAATGCGATGGTTGTAATAATTAGGATAACGGTAATAACAGCTTGCAGCCTTTTCTTCCCCAAAAGCACAAAGCAATTCTCCTAACCAGTTTCTCACGGTAACCGGATGAGGGTTGCTGTGGCTTTCCCCCCCAAACATAAATGTTTTCCTGCAAGCATAACCACGCATGTCTCAGTCCATCCCGGAGCTCAGACTGCCCGGTCTCTGACAGAATGGACACGCGGGTAGTCAGCCCCATGCCCCACCCTGAGAAAGGCTGGGTGTGTGGCCTCTGAATCGGGAGGGGAGAAATGTGTCTTGGAGAAGGATGCTGCGTCAGGTCTGACCACTGCCACGAGCGAGCGTCTGAGGCCCATGCTCTGCGTCTAGATCTCCCTGGGTTCCTCTGGCTGCAATCTCAGGCGCGGTTTGCAGACCAAAGGCACACAGAGGACGGAATGGGGCGAGGAGGGGGGTGGGGGGCGGGGAGAAAGGCTGGCTATGACTTGGCGCATGTGAATAGCTGGGAAAAGAACTGTGTGAAGAAAGAAACAAAGTCACCTCGACACCCTTGATTGCCTTCTTGGCCATGCAGCTTCTCGGAGGCTGTTGTTCCCGGCTCCTGGGTACCTCCACCTGCCCTCTGGAGGCGGAGATCAGAGGGAGGGCACCAGGGAGCCGACCCTCTGGGTCCCGTGACCCCTCCTGTGTCTCCTCATGCTGACTTCCAGACTCAGACCTGCTCCCGAGCAGACTGCTCATCTGGGCGTTACTTTTGAAATCGGAGCTGCCTTTGTTATTCCCTCCCATTCCTTCCCCCCCCTCCGCCCCCTTTCTGTATGTGCTTTGAAAATAGGAGGCAGCCTAATACACACTCCAGCCCAGTATAAAGGAGGCACCTCATATACCAGGGTCCCTCAGCTGTCCGTCTGCCTTTTTTTTTCCTACTTTAATTTTTTTACTTATGTTCTTATTTAATTTTTTTTCCTAAAAGAAAAACAACACAAAGCTTTGGGCTTTTAATTGATTATCCACTGATTTAACAAACAAAACGGCCTGCCCCCCCGGCCCCCAGCCAGAGTGGCCGTGCCGCGCAGGTTGAGCGAGATCTGCCTCTTCCCCTCAGTCGGCGAGAAACGTGATAGCTTCAATTCCCTTGTTGGACCCCGAGTAAAAAATTAATTCATGAATAATAAAAACCAATCAGTCTTGTTGAGTTTGAGAGGGATTAGGAGAAAGGGTGTTTTTTTCTCACAGAGAACATTTGGAATCTGCATGTCATTGTCCCCGAGTGGTGGGACGGCTTGAGCGGTGCCTTTATTCACAGCAAATGGGCTGTTGATGGTCCCCGGGGCGGCACACACCTCCCTCGGCTGGAAGGCCAACTTACGGAAGGCTGCAGTGGGTTTCCCACCCGCCTCTCCCCCACAGTCCCAGACCCCACGCCCGTGACGGGTTATTGAAATTCAGACAGGTTCCCCGTGGAAGGGGCACAGAACCGAACAGCGGCAGACCTGGGCTGGCATGAGGATGGAGTCCGTCTGGGTTTCCTTCCGCTTTCTTTCCCCGGGGAAGTGATTGGCCAGAAATGTAGGTGCCTTTGCAAGAAGGACAGAAACAAGACCTGTAGACGTTCTGTTTGGTTTCCACTCACAGTGCCCGCCTCCCAGGCTGGTTGTGAAGAGTGAACCCTATTAATGCACAAGGGCCAGGTCGTCTGGGGTGCTTGCTCATTAAGTGTTCCATGCTCTTGCTGATTTGTTGATGTTATCTTTTGGAAGTTGGTTTTCCTCCCTGTGACATAACCTCATAGTGAGAGTCCTCAGCAGGAAGATGGGGATGCTTGGACCGATTACCTTGTTTAATGCGATCAGTTGTAGCTTGGGTTTCCCTACGTAACACAGGGGATTAGAGAAGGAATTATGATTTGGGACAGGGATAGGGGTGTGTGAATAGGATATTTCCTCTGAATGAATCTCTATATCCTCAGTCCTGTGGGCAGAGTTGCTCAATAAAATATAGGGCACCCAGTTAAATTTGGATTTTAAGTAAACTATGTCTAATTTTTTAGGATAAGCATGTCCCAGGCAATATTTGCTAAATCTGACAACCCTACCCATGGGCGTTTTTTTTTTTTTAAGTTGTTTTGACTAACAAACACGGTTCCCTTATTTTTTCTGTTTTTGGAGCCCAAAATAATGATTACGTGTTTAGTATTTTTAAATTTTTTTTAATGACAATTATCTGACATTTCTTTTTTAAAATATATTTTTATTGATTTCAGAGATGAAGGGAAAGAGAGAGAGATGGTAACATTAATGATGAGAGAGAATCATTGATCGGCTCCCTCCTGCATGCCCCCCACTGGGGATCAAGCCTGATACCTGGGCATGTAGTCTTGACCAGAATCGAACCCGGGACTCTTTAGTCTGCAGGCCAATGCTCTATCCATTGAGACAAAATGGCCAGGGCTTGTTTTTTTTTTTTAAATGACTATCTTTAACTTTTTGCCAATATTAACTTATTTGGTTGAGCATGTCCTTAGAAGTTAGTAGGTACTAGTGATTTCTGTCCGCCAGACACATCGATAGAATTGCCATCAGGTAAGGAAATCTGCTAACTACGGTCTCCACAGCCAGGACCCAAAGCTGTTGCGTTTTGCCTTAGGGAGGAACAGGGTGAGCCAGGTCTTCTCAGGAACCTGTCTCTGCGTGATGTTTCCCTAACAAGCAGGCTGGGGGCTGGACTGCTAGAAGCTGAGACCCCCGCAGTTGGCAGCTACCCTGGCTGCACTTTGGGAGCCAAAGCTGTGGCCTCTGCCTGCCTTCCCACACAAGGACAGGAGGCTGGCCTTTGGTGGCATCCCCTGGGTGGCTGTGGAGAAACTGCCCCACTCAGGGTTAGACGGCGGGGTAGGGAGGACAAGGGGCTAATTCTGCAACAGCCAGTTGGGAGCGTGGATGAACTGGGGCTCACTGAAAGGACACCAGCAAAACCCAGCTTCTCTTTGCTTCCTCTTTGAGCAGCAAAGTCACACAGCCTGGGTAAGCACACCATTGTTTTAAGCGTGGTCCCTTCACAGCCCAGAGGATAGGGAATGGAAGAGCTCTAGAGCCCCCTACAGGCCTTCGATGGCACTACAACGCATGGGTCACTACGGAGCCTTCCCAGAGTGGGAAGGAGTGTGGAGGGCCTCACCGTGTGAGCCTGCAGAAACGCATGATCCTGGAGGAGTGGATGCACGACTCCTGCTCCCGAAAGCAGGTCTGGTTTGGGAACCGCCTTTCAGAGTCTCACAACACATACACACAGATACACACACACACTCACTCACCCACCACATACTCGGTCTCCATGGCTGGTCTGACCTCCAGGCTGGAAAGTGCTCAGGCCTCATTGCTTCCGAGGAAAGCCATCCAGCTGCTGGATTTTGCCGAAGCAGCGCAGCCAGCAACATCTTCAGAGCCCAGTACTTGCATTTAGATTCTGTAGCGTCAGAGGCCGGCAGTTGTAATCACAGTAATAGTCTGAGAACATTTATTGAGCACTTACTATGTGCCGGGCTTCGTCCTCAGAACATTCCATGTATTAACTTATTTCTTCCTCACAACAATCCCAGGGTCCTGTTATCATACCCATTTGACAGGTAAGGAAACTGAGGCACAGAGTCATGAAGGCACTTGTCTAAGGTCACAGAACTGGGATTTGCTCAGGGCCAGTCCAGTCTGGCTGCCAGCCTGCTCTCCTAACCACCACATGAAATGTCACTCATTGTGTCTGGAATTCCAGCTCACTCCGCTCTCAGAACACCCCTTCTGGGCTGTGTGGGTTGGACACATAGGTAGTGCGGAGGTGGGAGGGAAAACTGGGCCCATGTTTCGCTTCTGAAATGGCAGATGGAAGAACTGCCACAGCGTGCGAGGCCTCTCCTCCCCCTCAGCCTGTGTGGTTGCACAGGGGAGGTTCGGACTTCCCCACATCCTCCTCCGAGGGCACCCTGATGCTCTGCCCTGCTCCGTGCCTCCCTTCAGCCTGGCTTCAACATATTTGAAGGCGAAACCCCTCTCTTCTGAGCCGGTGCTTTCCCCCATCCCATGCCATGCCCCTCCTCATTCTCTCACCACCTGCCCTCAATGACCCCAATGCCTGAATCTCAGCGCCTCACTCTGGTGACGACTCAGGACGCCTCACACCAGCACACGCAACATGGAATTGCAGCCTCGTTCTCCGACCCTGCCTCTCCCATGCCTTCTGCACTCTCCCTCCTTTGAGGCAGGGACCCCAGCCAAGACATGCAGGGTATCTTCTTCCCTCTCTTCATTGTCCAATCGCCTTCTTAATCTGGGCAACTTTTATCTCAGTGTACATCTCAGACCTATTCCTTTCTTTTTGTACTGTTGCTGACCCTGAGTCTGCCTGGCCAATACCTGTTTATCCTTTAAAAGCCTTCTCATCTATGAGGGAAGCCATCCCTCACCCCTCCCGAGGGGAAATGATCTCTCTCTCTTTGCAGCTACAGTCTGGCCCATCCCCTTGAATGGTTATCATCTGTTGGACGTGAATATATGCTTATCTTTTCTCACCAGATTATGAACCCCATGAATAGACACTCACCTCTGTGTCCCTAATGCCTAGAACAGCACGCAGCACAGAGCAGGTGCTTAATGCATCTTGGTGGAGTTAACCTAGGGGGACAGGAAGTGGTTAAAGGGGAAGTTCCAAGGGCATAGAGGGAGGTCAAAGCCGTGGAAAAAGTGTCCAGGAGGGACCTGGTTCTGCAGAGTCTCGTGCCTTGCTGATCGACAGGGGCAAAACTGGCTGGCTCGGTGAGCATCCTCATCCTGCTTAGGGGCAATACAGTGCAGTGGGTCAGACTGAGTATACAGCCAGGGGTGTGCTGGAGCCAGCTCAGACTGGCTTGGGAGAGCTGATTGTTAAATTTTCAGGAATCTTGTGTCGGTGGTTAAGTACAAACATTAAAAATGAAATTTTATACACTTACAAGTAAACAGATTGTATTAAAAGCAATGATACTAAGTACTCAAAACTCATGATTTCCCACT
The DNA here is from genome assembly GCA_004026805.1 of Lasiurus borealis. Classification (NCBI taxonomy): domain Eukaryota; kingdom Metazoa; phylum Chordata; class Mammalia; order Chiroptera; family Vespertilionidae; genus Lasiurus; species Lasiurus borealis. The sequence continues at coordinate 24,423 of PVJN01019210.1, read as the reverse complement.
ATTTTACTGCCTGTAGTCTGACATGCTTGAAGTCAGTTTGCGTCTCACAGATCTGCATGGAAATACGATAGGAAAGTTCGTTAGGGCCCATGGCTGCACCGTGCACAAGGCCAGTGATGTCACAGTGGAAGCCAGAAACGGGCCAGGAGGGGAGTCTCTACCCCATGGAGATCGGCAGATGCTTCCATCCGCCCCCCCTCTTCTAGCCAGTTGTTAAACCTTGACCCCTGCCCACTGCCTGGCTGGGTGACATCCCAGCTCCGTGCCCCGGGATGAGTGACTTAAACTCTCTGTGCCTCAGATTCCCACCGGCAGGGACCCCCTGCTTGTTACAACAATGAACCGATCATGGATGGACCTGGAAAATATGATGCTGAGTGACATAAGCCCAACTGGAAAAGACAACTACCACCTGACCTCCCTTATTTGTGGAATCAAATGAACAAAACGAATTGACCAGCAAAATAAGACCTGAAGCAGGGAGGCGACGGGACGGACTGACATACCTCCATGTGGGTGGGGGGGAGGAGGGCAGAGCAGAGATAAAGCACGGGACTGATATACTTACGTGCATAGCCCGTGGACAGGGCCACAGGATAGGGAAGATCTAGGGAGGGAGGGATGGGGGTAGAAGGAGGGAGGGGAGATAGCTATAATACTATCAACAACAAAAGATAAAACAAATAAGAAAGATTCGCCGTGGATCCACAGAAAGAACTTAAAGCAGAGGCCGGTTTGGCTCTTTTTAGGATTTCTTCCTCCTGGCTCCCGGCATGTCCCTATCTAAACTCTATCGGAACAAGTGACCTTCCCAGGTGGAATGTGAATTTTATGCCTAAGATGTGAGGTTATTGCTTTTCCCTGCTGGGCTCTCGTTGTAACTATAGTAGCTAAAAGCAGGAAGCACAAAACACTAGTTTTCCAAGAGGAAAGGTGGGGAGGTTTGCTCAGTCCTCCAGCCCGGGAGGACTGTGCCTCAGGCTCTGTGTGGAATTGGGGTGTGGTGGGAAACCACAGCAGCAGCCACCCCAATACTGAGGGCGGACACGGGTTGGGTCAGAGCAGGTGCTAAGAATAGCCAAGCTTCAGGGTGAAGGGAGGCTCTGTAGGTGCCTATGGTGGATCCCTAAGGCCATGCAGCTCCTCTCCCTGAAAATGCTAGGGCGGGGAGGAGGGCAGAGGGGGGACAGTGCGGCCATGTCCACAAAAGCAAGGGCCCCTTTGGCTTTGGGAGATGAGGAATGTTCCAGACTATTCCCAAATTAGCTGTCCACAGCTTGAGCTGGGGCTGCATGAGCTGAGCTGCAGTAGCCGGGGAGCCACAGGAGAGAGTGTGTCTGCAGCCCCCGAGACGGCATCGACCCGGGAGCTGCCAGAATGCGCCAGGGCTCTCTCCTGGCCCTTCCTCAGCGGGTGCCTCAGCTCCCAGCCAGCCAGCCTGGACTTGTCTTTGCCCTGGCAGGGAGTTCGCGCCGGTCACTGGAAATTGGTTGGGGCTCAGACCTTTGGCATCAGGAGGCCCAGCTCAGCAGTCACATACAGCCCAACCCAGCCTCTTTCCGTGATGAGCGAACTGCAAGCCTGCAGACACCAGGGACCAGCTGGGTTGGCTTTATCACCGGGGAATTGAATCTCAGCGCTGGGGCCTCATTTTGTCCTTTGAATCCATGGTCGGTAGAGAAATGCCCTTGGGCATGGCCTTGCCAAGGAGGAGGCAGCCTTGACCATGAAACCATCCCTCCCACTTCTCCATGAGAGTCGTTCCTTTACCCTGAGCCCCTCCAGGGCTGGGTCTGTTTCGCTGCCTGCACAGTTGCACAGGCTGACTGACCAAAATGACTGGTGGAGGGGGAGTAAGGACTGAATTTAGTTCTTCTAATTCACATTAAGGCATCCATGGCAGCAGGGGGGTCAGGGCTGGAGGGGAGCTGAGGGTCAGACACTGCAGCCGCCCTGGCTGAATGTGCCCTGGTTCTCTGAAGCCACCGTGTTTCGGTTTGTCCAGCACCGTCCCCGCATCCTGAATGGGGAGCTTTGTAAGTCTTCCTCCTGAAGACTCACTGCAGCCCTAGCGGCTCCCGCAGCTCTCAGCAGGCCCCGCTCCTGCTGCTGCTACTGGTGCAGGATGTCCACAGAGCAGGGACAGGCGGGGACCCTGTGTTCCCAGACTCAGGTGGCAGGTGGGGTGTGGGTGTGGGGAAACTGGGGGCCTGGCCAGCAGGGGCACGTTATAGGGGCTGTGGCCAGTCCCTAGCAGACCCAGCTTAGTGTTTGAGGCTTTATCTCCCCGGGGTTCCCTGAGCTCCCCCTCCCCCAGCTCCACACAATCGAGCAGCCCTAGGAGGAGACCCTGTAGGCTTGACTTGGGGCTCTGATCTGCCCTCCATAGGGACAGGCTCCCCCTCCCCCCCAAAAAAGGCTCTCATCGCCCTGGGCAGTGCCTCTAACGTGGCTCCATTAGACGCCCCTTGTGTGCTCCTGGCCATCAGTCTTACTCACCCCTCCACCCCTCAGAACCTCCTGAGCCTCCACTCTGCCAGGCACTTCCCTGTGTTAACAGCCATAAAAACAGCCACACGTAGTCTGGCAATGGATCACTTTTTGGAGCCTGTAAATGTGGTTATCTAAACATTTGCACATCTTATGCCATCGACGTTGCATGAAATATCTTTATTGCAAAGAAAAAAGTTAGGTGGGATCAGAGCAGTCCAAAATATAGGGGTCCCTGAGAGCCAACCCATGCCCAGGGAAAGCAGAGGTCAGGCCAGGAGGTGGGCCCACGGAGTGCCCATGCCGAGGGTGTGGCCAGGTGTGGGCTGCACGTGGGTGAGTCTGCAGTGTTTCCAACCCACAGCAGCACCTGCAGGATCTGCACCAGAGGCCTCTCCACAGCCGCAGGGGGGTCTGGATGCACAGGGGCGCGCAGGCGAGGTCTCCATCGCTGCGGTCTTCTCAGGGGTAACACTTGGGATTCCGTTTATGCTGCAGTCTCAGCTCCTGGCCGCCCAGGTGAGACAGAGACTGTGCCCCTGACAGGTGGGCTGGACCACTCCAGGCTCAATCAGTTTCTCTCCGACTCTGCAGCTCTTTGCTTTCTCTCCATCAGACTAGCCCTGTATGTTAAGTCTGCCTCTGCATCTTAGGCTTGTCACGGTGTGTCTCTCTTCTGTTGCTGGGGACAGCATCTGCTGAATGCCTACTGTGAGCCCCCACTGAGGGCCCTGCGTGACCAGTCTGGGACTTCCTACTTCCCAGCGGGAGAAGGCAGGATGTGGGGGGGCAGGGGAAGACCCAAGAGGCTCATCAGCTCCCGAGCACTCATTTTGCAAATGGGAAAACTGAGGCCCTGGACAGAAGAGGGCCTTGTCTGCAGCCCTGGAGTTCGGATGCAGAGCTAAGCCCAGGATCCAGCCCCTTCCCGCCAGCCAGCACTTTGTCCCACACTGCCCGTCTTTCCTAACGTAGATTCTATCTGCCCTCAGCTTCTTCAGTAAGGCCCCCATGGCCTTGTGCTCTGAAGGACTTGAACTTGAGCCGCAGAGCCGAGTAGTACAGCTAAGGAGACTGCAGGAGCCAGGCAGAAGCAGAGGAGGTCTGGACAGACAGACACAAACAGTCCTTTCTGACTCAGGGCTCACACTGGATGGACGGACGTGTGGGAACAGGCAACCCCTCTGTGGTGTGTTGGAGAAGGTGGGACCTTGGAAGTCAGACAGGTCTGAATGCACCTGGCAACTCTGCCTCCCACCTCTGCTGTGCAACCTTGGGCAAGTCACCTAACCTCCCTGTGTCACGCTGGCCTCATCTGAAAAAAATTGAAATAATAATCCTTCCCTTAGGGGGTTACAGGAGGATTCAATAAAATAACACTGGTTAAATGCTCACACGGGGGTATTATCAGGACTTCCCGGAGTCAGCCGTGCCCTGAGCATTCTCTGTAGATGTTGCTGTGGCCATTTGCAAATTCATTTTAAAGCCATTTTTAAGTATTACTGAACTGCGAGTTTATTATGTTTTTTTTCCCAGCTAATAGAGAATGAAGGTACTGAGATCATGGTACAGGGGAATCAAGAAATATTGTGGCGTTAAAAGGAGACCCTCACAGGTCCGTCGGTACCAAAAGACAGACAGCAGAGAGCTAAGTGGAGAAAAGGAGGTGGGCAGAAATAGGCTTACCGTTATTTGTATGGAAAATAAAACAATACAACAATTAATAAGTAATAATTCAAGAATAAACTTTGTGTTTTGAGTACTCACCACGGTAAGCCCACTTTTGCCCCACCCTAAACGTAGTCAAATCGCATCGATGGGTGTTAAGTTTCAACAGCTGGGCATTCGCGTTGGAAACTCCTGGGAGGCAACGCAAAGGCTGTTATTTGAGTCAGCTCCGGGGAATCTGCCTTAAATTCCTGGGATCGGGAGAGATTGTTCCTTTTGATTTTACCCTTTGATTGTATGCAAGTATGTACAGTATTCCACAATGAAAATAACTTTCAAGTTACAGTTAAGGACCAAGCAGGAAAGCAAACTCGCAAAACCTCCTAAGAAAAAAAAATACCTCAACGTAATAAGAAAGGGTCCTTCTACCGACCTAGAAGCCACAGTGCAGACAGACCAACTTCTAGAAACAGGGTCTGTCCTTGCCTGGCTCCTGCACCTGCTTCTCCCCCCACCCTCCCAACTGCAGGGCGCTTCTCACCAGCCCGGGGGACCGCTGCCAGCAGCCCCGACAAAGGCAGACCAGGTGGGCGCTCAGCCCGCAGGCGGGGCTCCCCGCGGCGGAGCTGACAGTGGACGCGGCAGGCCGGCCAGGCGCGGCCCGGCTTGGCAAGGCTTGGCCCCTCACCAGCTCCTTTCTATGCTTCACGCCTCACGGAGCCAGGCCGAGGGAGTCACTGGAGGATCGTGACTGGACGAGCGGGCGGCTGCCCCCGGCCTCGCAAGCCATTAATCTTGTGTCTCCCGGCCTCGCGTGCTCCCAGCCGGCCGCCCTGGCACGGGCTGACTCGGGGAAGGACGTGAAAAGGGACCCTGGGCTTCTCTCCACGGTGGACCGTGACCCTGGAAAATGCCATCTGGCTTCTCTGTGTGTCTTCTGACACCCATTCCCCAGGTCGGAACAAATCAAAGAGAGCTGTGTCTGCTGACAATTCTCATTGTTATTCCTTTGGCAGGGCCTCCGGATTCAAGGTCGCAGGTAGACGCCTGCTTCCAGAGGCTGCCTGTGGGACCTGGGGCCTTCGGTCCTAAGATGCCTTGGAAAGGGGGCTTGTAGAGGGCGCCCCGGGGCCACGCCAAGGGCGGGACCCTCTCCCTGCGGGGGACAGGCCTGCAGGGCCAGGCCAGGCAGCAGGACGTCCTGGCTCTGATTGCCTCCCCTGCAGTCTGACTCTTCCCACGCCAACTAGCCAACGCGCCGGGTCCGTGATCTGGGGTGTCAGCAAACGTGCGTGGTTTGACCTTGTCCCTGGGAATCTTGGCTTTACTCCTCAGATCGGCATTTTCTTTAAGATGGCGAGGTTGCTGGCTTCAGAGTAATCTCAAAATAGCGTTATTTGGTGTCAAGTCCGTTTGTGTCAACCAGAGGGTCTTTGATGAATCTGGATGCTTAGTACTCCAAAGTGGACTTCCTTCTGATCAGTGAGTCCTCTGTCGCCAGAGGCATGTCAGCGGCAAGGGGACTTGTTTGGAATGTTCTAGAGCAGCAGTTCTCAACCTGTGGGTTGAGACCCCTTTGGGGATCGAGCCACCCTTTCACAGGGGTCGCCTAAGACTATTGGAAAACACCTATTTCCGATGGTCTTAGGAACCAACACACCGCTCGCTCCTCAGTGTAGCAAAATGTAGCAATGTAGTTTACTGTTGTCATATGAAGACTGTTACCCATGCTACACCATGATTCAAGACAAAATTTCATTTATTTGTAATTAGAAATAAATATTTCACAATATATAATTACATATTGTTTTTGTGATTAAGCACTATGCTTTAATTATGTTCAATTTGTAACAACGAAAATACATCCTGCATATCAGATATTTACATTACAGTTCATAACAGTAGCAAAATTACAGTTATGAAGTAGCAATGAAAATAATTTTATGGTTGGGGGTCACCACCACATGAGGAGCTGTCTTAAAGGGTCACAGCATTAGGAAGGTTGAGAACCACTGTTCTAGAGGCTATATCTATAGGCAGGAGGTGGAACACTGTCAGAATATCCCCCGTTGGAATAAACCTCTTCGTTTTATATCCATGGGGAGCAGAGGGAGGGCCTGAGCGAGGCCCCGTTAGCATCTTCTCCCTTTTATTTTCACATCATCTTGCTTGTCTTTCCTATGGGGGCCAGTGCCCCCTGAGCCGGCTGCACTTGTTAGAAAGCTGCTCCCTCACCCTAATAGCTAACCTGCGTGTCTTCTCTGTGCCAGGCCCAGCACCGCTTTTACCTATTTTCTTTCTGTCTCTGAATCTCCGTTGTACCGCAGCGTGGGCACCTGTATTTTCCTCCTTTCACAGCCGAGAAGATGGGGCCCCAGAATCACAGAGCTAATAAACAGGCAAAGCCGGGATTTGAACCCAAGTCCACATCCAGAGTCCACTGTGTCAGACACCCCTGTGGATGACAAGCGACCGCCCTGTATTCATTCCTCTCTCTGTTGGAAATAGTTGGGTTCTCCTTTATTTATGCCATCAGGGCTCAGGGGCAGCCAAGGAACTGTGTGGTCCCTTCTCTGCTGCTTCCTACTCCCAGCAATTCAGTGAGTGGGAGGGGACAGGAGAGGGGGAAGGGTTGGAATCACCCCCTTAGGCAATCAGGGGGCGGGGCATGCATGGGGGTTGGCCCAGCAGTGGCAGCCTCTCATCAGATACTAGAGCCACATGCTCATAGAATCCCCACTTGAGGTTCCCACTGAGGCAGAGAGGCTGTGCCCGGTGTGCAGCTAGTGGACAGTGGAGTCAGATTGGAAAGAGGGCCTATGTGACCCCTAAGCTCAATGTCACCACTGCCACCCGCATGTCCTACAGTCCCGCCTCCGCTGTCTTGTTGAGAGATGGGTGGGGAACAGGCAGGACTCAGGTGCCAAGGTGGACAGAGATTATTTTAGTCCTCGTTTTCCAGGCGTTCACCTGAAGCCGGGAGTGTCTTGTTGAAGTCAGAGTTGGGGACGAAGTTACCAGCAGACCCCGCTGTGTCCCCAGCTCCAGGCTGCCCTCTGTATATACAGAGGGGCCCACACAGCAGACGCCAATCCTTCGGGAGAAAATGGCCTTGAGGCTGCGTGCAAGGAGAGGGGACTGAATCAGCGCACACATCTGTGTTTGAATAGATGGAGTGCTTTGGCCAATCCAACAGGAGGCTCCCGGGGGTGGGGTCCGAGGCCCTTGCATAGCCCCTTCAATAGATCCGTGATCTTAGACAAGTCCCTTAGCCCTGAGCCTCCATTTTCCCAGCTGCAGAATGGGGATAACAGCCCCAGCTCTTTGGGGTCCCGGTGAGAGTCAGGTCTCCCAACAGTGGTGAGGTCTGGCTCCCGGGAAGCAGGCTCCAGCCGCACCTGCATCGTTCACTCCTCCTCGCAGGCCGTCAGAGTCCACATCATCTCTGAGCATGCCCACTGGCGGCCAATCTTCTTTGTTTGAGGTGGATCTGATGTGTAATGTAGCCAAGGTCGTCTGGAGGCAAGTGTAGGGAGTTAGCTGGGTGACAGAGCTGAGCAAAGCGATTTTCGATGACAAAGAAAAGTGAGGATGAGGCGCTGCTTCCCAGGTAATCTGGCTGAAAGGCGGTTCCCAGGAGGAACTCCGAAAAGGCTCTGACCCAAGACAGGGTCGCCGCCGGGAACGGGGAGCAGAGGCCAAGGTGACCACGCGGAAGGGGACAGCACTCCCCGGGGGGTACACAGATCAGTTGGTCACAGTTGGTCTCCTGACTTCACAATCACACCTGCTGCTCCCCACCAGCTGCCACCACTTCGGGGAGCAAGCTCGGAGGGGGGGGCTCTGCAGGTATCCAGGGGGGGACGAGGGTAATGGTGGCAGCCAAGGGGCAGGCCCCTTGCAGAATAAGCCATGGCCCAGCGAGATGCCTGCAACCTCCTCCTCTTACCAGCCACACCTGAAAACCACCCAGCAGGACGCACGCTGCTTTGGCCAGGAAGCCAGAGGAGCTAGAGGCAAAGGAGAAACAGAAGCCACGCCCGTCCCCATCCTCAGTACCTCATTTGCTCTTGAGAATTAGCCTGGCAGTGGGAACCCTAAAAGTGTGCACTTAATTCCCCTCCCCCCCCCGCCACTTTTTTTATTGTCATCTCCTAGCATGTTGCTTCTGAGAGAACTTCTGGAGAACACCATTCTGGGAAAGGTAGGAATATAGGATACGTTTTGAATAAGGAAATAGCCAAGACTTGCCCTGGCCGGGTAGCCCAGTGGGTTGGGGCATTGTCCTGTATACCAAAAAGGTGCAGGTTCGCTTCCCAGTCAGGGCACATACGGGAGGCCACAGATGGAGGTTTCTTTCTCACATCGATATTTCTTTCTCTCTCTCCCATCCCTTCTCTCTCTGAAATCAATGAACAAAACAACAACGCCCAAAACAAAACCAGATCCTCTGGCGAGGATTAAAAAAAGAAAAAGAGCAAGAATGTAATTTGGGGAGACAGGTAGGGCATGGGGCCGGAAGACTCTGAATGGCGGCAGATGGACCTCAAGTGCCAGTCTGCAGACTTGGATATGAGAACAAATCGGGAAAGTCAGAGCCACGCCTCGAGCTTTCCCGGCGTGCCCACATCAAGCGCCAGGCCTTGCTTCACTCTGAGATTGTGGCCTTCCTGACGGGGTATTACAGTGGCTTGGCTTTTGTGAAATGACAGTGATGCCGGATTCTGCAGGGACCTGAGGACAGCAAGCGCAGACACAGAAACTGGCGTTCCCACTTGCTGACCTTCGCTGGGAGGCTCCTGGGAGTCGGGCTCGTCTTCTCGTCTGTGGGCCCGTGTGCTTTGTGCTCCTCGCAGGGCTGCCGGCTGGAAGTCGCAGCCGTAGGAGATCTTTTCTCTGCTTGAGCACCTCTGAGAGAGCCCCGGCCCTCAGCCTCCCGGTCAGCTCTGAGGTCTGCCTCCTGCAGGGACTGGTTGCATGTGTCTGAGGAGAAGGGCTCCTGTTACCCTTTGTCTGAATGCAGCCAGGGCCAGGCCGCTGCTGAGGCCAGCTCAGCCCTGGGTATTCACGTGGGAGGACGGAGAGGAGAAAAGTGCTGAACTGTGTGAGTCAAAGACAGGAGCGAAAAGGGGAAATCTGAGACAGACTGGGGAGGGCCATTCATGAAAGTGCAGGCCTCCCCAACCCCCTCCCGGTCTTCTCAGCCTGGAGGCTTCAATTCCAGAGAAGGTGGTGAAGGGGGACCACAGGGATACATTCTTCAGAGGGCACCCGGGTGTAGGCTGCAGGTAGCCCCAGAGCAGAGGCCCTGGTCCCTTAGATTCTGACCCTCAACTGCAGCATTCCTGGAAGACTTTGTGGAACTTAATAACTTTTTCCCTTGTGGAAAAAGAAGCTTTCTGTGGTTGTATTAGTCAGGGTTCTCCAGAGAAACAGAACGAATAAGGTGTGTGTGTGTGTGTGTGTGTGTGTGTACCCCTCACCTCCACACACACACACTAGAGGTCTGATGCATGAAGATTCATGTAAGAATGGGCCTTTCCACTTCAGCCTGAATTTGCCTTTCCATCTTCCCACGCTGCTCAGAGGCCCAGAGCAGTTGGATTGGTTGGGGAACACCTGTGTTGTCACCATGGTGATGACACAAGCATCCTGCCCTGCCCCCAGCTGCTCAGTGCCTGTGTATGCAAATTAAGCCACCATCTTTGTTGGGTTAATTTGCATACTCCTAATTGGCTGGTGGGTGTCATAAAGTTATAGTCAATTAGCATGTTACTCTTTTATTAGGTAGATTAGAGGCCCGGTGCACAAAATTTGTGCACGGTTGGGGGGTGTCCCTCAGCCCAGCCTGCACCCTCTCCAATCTGGGACCCTCTGCTACTTGGAAAAGGATTAACAGGCCTTCAACTGATTGGATGAGGCCCACCCACATGAGGAAGTGCAATCTGCTTTAAATGCTAATCTCAAAAACTGCCAGAACAATGTTTGACCAAATATCTGGGCACTCGGTGACCCAGTTAAGTTGACACATAAATGTAACCGTCACAGCGGCCAAATGAACTTGGGAGATTCTATATGCTAAGGCTTTTAGACCTTCCACTGTGTGTTAGTGTATTAACGGTTATGAGAAGTTTTGCAATAAGAAAACCTATTTGACTTGTTCACCCAAGTGTTTTCCTCACATTTTGACAATGGTACTGGTGGGGTTTTGATTTTGTTTTGGCAGAGGGAGGGGAGAAGGAGTAAGATACTTGTTAACATCCTGTGGAACTGGATTCTGGGGTGGGTGGGGCATACTGCAGAACCCTGCCCCGGAGACAACACCTGAGACCTCACTGGTCCTCAGGACTTCCTCTGGCATAACCTCCATGCCCTGAGAATGCTTGATGTTGGCTTCTTGGCCCCTCCTCCTGCTGTCTGTTGTGCCGCGCTGGCTGGAGAAGGCGGCCTGTCCTTGATTGGCACTCTTGTGCTTGTTGAGGCCTCCACACACTGTCGCGGGCAGACTGCCTCCCAAAGTGAAAGGACTGGAGAGAACCTTCTGAGAGTTCTGCTAGGCTGGTTCTCTGGTGCTTACTCGCATAGTGCTGGCTTGATGGGTGCTAGGCTCTTTATAGGCATTATCTTCCTTAATCTCTCCAACCGCCCTTTGCGTTGGGAAACTGGTGTCTCATTTTACAGGTCCGGAAATAGGCACAGGCGTTCCCATGACCTTCTAGCACAGTGGTCGGCAAACTCATTAGTCAACAGAGCCAAATATCAACAGTACAATGATTGATATTTCTTTGGAGAGCCAAGTTTTTTAAACTTAAACTTCTTCTAACGCCACTTCTTCAAAATAGACTCACCCAAGCCGTGGTATTTTGTGGAAGAACCACACTCAAGGGGCCAAAAGAGCTGCCTGTGGCTCTCGAGCCGCGGTTTGCCGACCATGGTTCTAGTGGGTGGGAAGAGGATTTGAACCCAGGCCTGTGACCACAGTGTGGCTGGGAAAATTCAGGAGGAAGGAAGTAGAGGCCTCACCAGGCATGTATGTAGTTGGAAGTGGAACAGTTTATCTGAAAGCCCTTAGCTGACAAGATGCCTTTTGATGGGGAGAGAGAGTCAGAGAGATCAGGAGATAGGAGGAAGGCAGGGAGGGGAGACGGACTTGGTATGTTTGCTAAAGGTGCTGGCGTTCCAGAGGGAAAGGCAAAAAAAAGGACGTTGGTTTAGGATGTCCCGAGCCATCCTCCCCCTTGCTGGTGCCAGACAGACCCTGCCCAGCTCTGCCTCTCACTTGGTGCACCCATGGCCCGGTGCCCTTGGAGGTGGTCCCTGAGAGCGCCAGACAGCAGGAGGTGATAACAGGCAGCAGGACCCTGCTCGGAGGGAGCAGGACTCGAGTCCAGTGATGGGTGTGACTTGGAGAAGTCCGGGTGCTCTCAGATACCTGGCCTGCTGTCGGCCTGTCTGAGTGAGCGAGGTGCTGCGTCCTATTTTGCACGAGGGTGTTCCACAGAGGAAGGGCGCCTGTGTCTCTCTTCGGCTGCCAGTGGTTGTCCGGGTTCCAGCTTCTGCCACACGGGTGCCCCTGAGCAATGTGTCTGCATACATGTGTGTACGTGCATATCACGTGAAATGCATTCCTGCATCATACTTTTCAACTTTTATATTACATAATTATATATCTATAAGTTACTTGTTAAAATCCCGTGGAACTGATATGACATGATATATGATGTTATGATTTGATATAATATCCTTGTTAATCATCTGTCTCTCCCGCTAGAATAAAATCTGCCGGAGGGTCAAGGGCCTTATTTTCACTGTCAGGCAGTGTCCAGAGCATGGACGAACCCGATAAGCATTATGGGTAAAGGCATGAATGGACAGACTACGAGGCACGAACTTTTCATAAGTGCCCTGGATTTTACACCAGCAATATGAACTGTACCCATTCGGCAGAGTTCTGGAAACTGCAGTTTGCCGGGCCAGTCTCCTTCCTCTCTCCTTCCCCCTCCCCTCCGTCCTCTGTCCCTCCTCGCCCTCCTCCTGCTCACTCGGTATCCCCTCTACTCCCCTCCTTAGCCCTGCGCTCAGAGTCATCTCTGGCTCCAGCCCAGCCTCCTGAATATCCTTAATGATGATTTTGACTTTTTTCCCCCCTCCGAGACAAAGTCATTTGAAACCAAGCATATGAGCTTGTTTGTTGGCCAAGTTAGTCACTAACCCAGAGATGATAAATGAGGTGTAGTAATCAGATACATATCTTTGAGTCCTAATCATATTAATAGTTTCTGAAGAGGGCCCGGTGCCCAGAGGGTAGGGTGAACCGCCCTCTAGTTTTCCTTGGAAGGTAGTTTGAGAGCTTCTGCTTGGACTCTGAGTCCCTGGGTGTGATCAGAAGACGGTAGAGTGTGCCTGGCGGCTTTCCCTAGCGAACCTGGGGGTGAGGCATCGGTACATGTGCCCACACGGATCAGAGAGGGAAATAGAGCCTAGAATCTTCAGGCACCTGCTGTGGTCAGGTCAGTAAACCATCTCTAGGAATGTCCTCTGCCAAGGATTCTCTTGTGTCACTGCGTCACTGTGAGCCCTTGGAAGGGACCCCTCCGCAACATACATACATACACTCCGATTCCCTCTCCCCTGTGCTCAGGCCCCACCCTGGGCTGCCCTGCCCTTCGTGGGCATCTTATTCCTCCCCGTGCTCCGTGCTCCGTGCTCCCTACCTGCCTGGGGAGCAGCTGTTCAGGAGGCGGGCCCTCCCCTGTGATAGATGGTGTGGCTGCTTCGGGGGCTGGCCCTCCTGCCAGTGCAGTTGGAGTGGGCAGAGTGGCTGTGTCCTGCCTCACAGATTAACCTTGCTGGGCAGGCTCCTCATTCTGTCCACAGCCCTGGCTCTGGGGCTGCCTTGCCACTTCCTGCATGAGCTCCAAGAGCCCCGGGCCTGGGCCACTGGGCGCTGAGCCTGGTTTGGAGCCGCTGCCCCTGCTTCTGCTCCCACAGCTCAGCCTGGAGCCATGCAGGCCCCAGCCAAGCCTGTCCTGAGACCTTCACCCATCTGTATCTGAGCATACAGATTATACGCCCCATTCATACAACTTCTGTTGTAAACATTATTTGGAATCTTTTGGATGCAAATAACTGATTGAGTGTAAAATAGGCTCTGATTTCTTAGAAATCATCAAGGCAACTCAGAAATTTCTATTAAGAAAACCTAATCTTAGCCGAAACTGGTTTGGCTCAGTGGATAGAGCATCAGCCTGCGGACTAAAGGGTCCCAGGTTTGATTCCAGACAAGGGCACATCTCCAGTAGGAGGTGTGCAGGAGGCAGCTGATCGATGATTCTCTCTCATCGATCTTTCTAACTCTCTATCCCTCTCCCTTCCTCTCTGTAAAAAAAATCAATAAAATACATATTTAAAAAAAGGAAAGAAAAGAAAACCTAATCTATGTTATGTTCAGATGTGGTGAAATGTTTACAGATACAGCCTAAACGAACCAAGTTGGCACATTATGCTTGGTGGACATTGAATCAAGTGTTGAAATGTTTTATTTTGCTTTTGTTTTTTTAAGTGTTTCTAGATAAACATGTGAAGTAGGGAGAGTCCTGTCCAGCACTAGTTTCTTTAATTGCCTGTGGTCTGTCAGGACCCGCTTCCTGGGGGCTGGGATGGTGTTCTGTTCGCCACACCGTCTCCAGCACCTAGGACAGTGCCTGGCACCTAGGAACTCCACGCGCTGAACAATGGCTGGATCCACAAATGAGTGAGTGAATTGTTCTTGACTCACCTGCCTCTGCAGGCTGTTGGGAGAATCAGGTGAGAAGACACGCATGTTTCACATGATAAGCCAACATGCCGGTGGCCCAAGAGTCAGGACACATTTTGTGCTGGCCAAGGGCTTTCCGGATGTTCACTGCGTTACTCGCAGAACCTCAGCTCTCAATCTCCCATCAGCCTATTGCTGAGCAGGTCGACCCCAGAGGGACTGACCCGGCAGGTCTGGTGCAGAGCCCGGGCATCATTCCTAATGAACCCTCTGCTGGTACTGATGCTGCTGGTCCCCAGTCTGTGCTGAGAGGAACCCCCACGAGAACTAGTGACTTTCACTTCCTTTGGCAGGGAGGACAGAAACCTAGGGCCCACGGGCGGTCTCAACTGGAATGCAGTGTGACCCAGGAGCCCGTGGTTCCAAAGTTGGTGAAAGGGTGGGGATTGGGGGCTGCCGCTCTCGGTGTTTGAGGGCCCCAGAGCCTGCATGGAGCTGAGTGCCACCTTGACTCTGGTTCTGGCACCCTCAGAGTTCTAGTTTCCCTGTTTCTCTTTATTAGATCAGAGGGGTTGGGAGCTTTGGGCCATGCAGGCTGCTCAAGTGCACACGTTGGGTCCAGCAGGGCCATGCAGCCTGGTTCACACTCAGCCTGGAGCCCTTGTTGCTGAGCATCGATGGGCAGGAGTGGGTCTGCGTGCCTCCAGGTGACGGGGTACCACCCCGGATGACCTTGGAACAGGGCACAGAGGTGCTGGCATTGGAGGCTGGGCAGCCCGAAGCCAGTGAGCCCACCAGGGATGGGGGCGGCCAGTTTGCTCCTTCCCCCAAACGGGACGGATCCTCCTGGCCTGCTCTGCTCGCTCACGCCAAGCTGCCTGTGAATTCCTCTGGCGCGGCCCCTGGAGGAGGTGACTGTTGACGGTGGACTACCCAGCCCTCTGACAATACCAAGCAGCCCACGGTGTACAGGTCACACACACATCAGCACCGTCTTTGAGGACAGGGGACCAGGCTGCAGTTGCTTACAGCTCAGAGCAGGCTCGGGACCCTGAGTCATCAGGCAGGTTGGAGTACCAGGCCCCCAAAGAGTGCAAAAAGCCAGGCTAGCCGTTGCCTAGGGTCATCTGGTCCCCCTCATTCATTCATTCTCTTGCTCACTCCACAAAAAATTATCCTGCATCTTCTCTGAGGGCACCAAGATGAACAGGATGGTCCCTGACCTCAAGGGACTTACCCAGTAAAGGATCCCCAAAGCATAAGAATCACAGAGAGCAAGAGCACCCCCGGGTACCCCCTTAGTCTGTCCAAAGAGCAAGTGCTGGGAGAGCATCAAGGTGAGCCTGGCCAGGCTTCTCTTTTTATTTATGTATTTATTTATTTTATTTTTTAATTAAATCTTTATTATTCAGGTTATTACCTTTGTTTCTCTTTTTTCCCCTCCATAGCTCCCCCAGGCTTCTCTTTTTAAATATATTTTTATTGATTTTTCACAGAGAGGAAAGGAGAAGGATAGAAAGTTAGAAACATTTATCGGCTGCCTTCTGCACACCCCCTACTGGGGATGTGCCCGAAACCAAGGTACCTGCCCTTGACCGGAATCGAACCTGGGACCTTTCAGTCCACAGGCCGATGCTCTATCCACTGAGCCAAACCAATTAGGGCCTGGCCAGGCTCCTGCATGAAGAAAAGGTGTGACGTCATCAAATATTTGCAGTCTGACCAATCATTTGGTGGGGGTGGCAGTGTAGAGAAGAGAAGAGAAGAGAAGAGAAGAGAAGAGAAGAGAAGAGAAGAGAAGAGAAGAGAAGTAAGGGCTGATGTTTACTGAGCCTTGGTTCTAGCCAGGCAATGCTCTGTGCACAGTCCACACCCCGTCTCGTTAACCCTTTGAGATGAGCCCTCTTGCTGTCACTCCTGTCTGACAGTTGCACAGCCTGAGGCCCAGCGAGGTCACGTCAGTGCTCCAGGCCAGGCAGGTGGCAGTGGCATTAACCACCCTCCCCCCACCAGCTGGCACTTAACCCACCTGAGCCTCCATTGCTCCATCTGTAAAATGGGACTCCCAGGCTTGCCTTGCAGGTCTCTGGGAGAGGTTAAGCAAGCTGTGTGTGTATGAATGCATGTGGAAAACCTGTGTAAAGATTACAGGAGTCACAGAAAAACCCGGGTTATTTTGGGGAATCGGTCTGGGGGACTAAGGATGATAGGAGAAAGAGTAACAATTCAGTCCCTGGTACAAAAAGGTTAAACGACAAGGAAAGTTTAGGGGAAGCAGTTGGGTGGGGGGCTCGGTCGGAAAGGGGATGGAGAAGTGTGTTCCTGCGGGTCCGTGGGGATGCATTCTTCTGTCATGGGCACGCCCCCTGGGCTCGGCTCCGCTCTCTCTGAGGAGGAGAAGGACGTTGGCGACAGGCCTCCTCCTTAATGCAGTGTGTGCGCTTTATCTCTGCAGACTTCTTGCAGACTCGGTTTGGAGATCTCAGCTCAATACCATTAGTGTGTATCTGCAGAGGGCCCTCGGTAAAATTGATTAGAAAGGGGGCTTTTGCATGGGAGGCGGGGTGGGGGTGGGACCTAATCGGATTTGAACACTAGATGGTATCTCCTTCCCTGCATCTACCGAAGGCCGGACCTCCCAGGGAGCCAGGGCCCCTAATTTGGTTTGCGAATACATTAGCCAAACAAGCGGGGGTGGGGTGGGAGGGTCCCTTTGGGGAGTGAGTTTGGGGGTGGCGGGGGCAGGAGTGGTGGGAAGGCTGAGCAAGGAAGAAGGGGTGCTTGCCGCCTAGAGCCTGGGTGTAAGCCGCACCCTAGGTCACCCACATTGTGTATTTCCGATGGGTTTACCCAGGCCGAGAGAGCGAAGCCCTTTGAAGGGGACTTGCTATTGCATCACCTCTCGTTTACTGCGTGCCCCTGGGTGTACTTGTTCATTTCTCAGTCTCAAAACAAGCGATATTCCCCTGTACAAAGATGGTCACACAGTACCAGAATGTAGGCAAAGACTGTGCGTTATTCTTTCTTTCTCCCCTACGCCTTCATCCCCTGGACCAGTGGTCGGCAAACTCGTTAGTCCACAGAGCCAAATATCAGCAGGACAACGATTGAAATTTCTTTTGAGAGCCAGTTTTTTTAAACTTGAACTTCTTCTAATGCCACTTCTTCAAAACAGACTCTCCCAGGCCATGGTATTTTATGGAAGGGATCCACATGTGGCTCCCGAGCCACAGTTTGCCGACCACTGGCCTAGCCCTTTCCTCTTCCCACCCACCTCTCCCCATCACCAAGTACCCTGCCTGTACCCCACTGTGGCCACTGCTGGAAGCTGGGGTTGGCTCATCCTCAGGGCTGCAGGAACTCCCTGCGGATCTGGGGACCTCCTTCCCTCCTTGTCCTTTCTGCCCTCCTCCCCGGGACGCTGCATGCCCCACCAGCCGTCCCCATACAAGCTACACCTTTTCAGCAGTTCTTTATCCATCCTCTCCCCACAAAGAAGGTTTTGTACGGACCAGAATCCCTCGGCCCCAGTACTGTACGTAAAACCCAGAATTATGTAACAGCTGGATTATGGGCGATTATTAGCTTTGCTTAAAGATTTTCCGTTTACTCAAGGATTAGCTGCAGGGTTCCTTTAAATAGCTAGCTTTGCTAATACAGTTGTATTGCAAAGAAAGGTGGTTGGGAGAGAGGGTGGGGCAGGACTGGGAAACAGACTGATGGGCTGCTAAGCCTCTTGGGGCCTCAGTTTCCTCGTTGGGGACAGTGAAAAGTGGTTCCCCGCCCTGTCCCAGCGTCACCCGCACAGTGAATGCTGCCTGTAACCCTTTGCCCTGCGGACCTAAGGCGGCTCTGACTACAGGCCTCTGTGCGCCAGGTGGGGCCGGCTGCCCAGCGTGGTGCCCGTGTGCTGCAGCCAGCCCCTCTCAGGCCCCGGGATCGCTGGGGTTCCAGTTCCACACCCCTACACTGAGCACCCCAGGATTTTCAGGAACTGGTCCTGGCCCACCTCTCCACTGGGTCTCCTGCCATGTCCTCACCTGACATAGTCCTGGCCCCGCCCCCTGCCATACGCCTCTAGTCCCAGATGTGCGTAGGGACCTGCCCTTCCCTGGATAGGTATGATGTTGGCCGCCTCTGTGCTTCGAGCATGCTGGTCCTGGCAGCCGGCAACACCATTCCACACCCGCTCCCTCTACTGGCCTGGCGAACACCTGACTTGTCCCTCAAGACAGCCCAGATGACTCCTCCTCCAGGAAGCCTTCCCTGATCTGCTTCTCCCAAGGAGGGTTAGACACCCCTTCTCTCTGCCACAGGAGCTCCTGTGAATGTGCATGTGTGACTCCATTGTCACACTTTTGGCCACGTTGTTGGGATTATCACTTGTGTGTATCTGCCATGAGCTGCTGTGCCTATGGGCCAGGCCCCTGTTGTGTAGAACTCAGGAAATGTGTGGTACATGAAATTAAATAATCAAACGAGTAGTAACTGCTTTTACAGGAAATAAATGTGCTTTCTTCCCAGGCACACAAGCAGCAAGTGGCATGTCTTTTAAGGGCAAAATCCTGGTGTTTGACGACAGGAGTCCAAGTGAATCTTAGCTGTACCCCAGCTGTGTTTGCCCCTCCGTTTCCCCATTTGTACAATGGGATCATTACAGTTCTCTGATCCCTTAGGGTTGCAGTGAAGACGAAATGAGTTAATATGTGGGTCACACTTAGAACAGTGCCTGCACATGGTTTTGTGTTTGGTAGTAGGGTTTTTTGAGGGCCCTGGAACTGCTCCCATCGGTCCTCCCAGGCCTTCCCCCCCCCCCCCGCAGTGTCCCCTCCCAGGCCCTCAGTGTCCCCCCTAGGGCCCAAGGTTGCTGAGCTGGCTGTTTGCCTCTCTTCCCTCCCTCCGGTGAACTTTTTCACTTCCCTGCCCACCCCAACCAGTCAGCACAGAAATAATCCAATTTCACTTGATTATTAGTCATTACCTGCTGCTGCTGTTTTGTTTATTACTTGTTTTTAAGCATTCTAGATTTAATTGAGTTGATTGATTAGCACCATCGCTGATTGGAAGGGGATGCTCTGTAACCCTCCCCTCCCCCAGCTTGTGCCTTCCCCAGCAAGCCTGGGGCTGACGGCCGGCCGGAGTCCCGAGGCCTCCTGTTCTGAGGTACAGTGGGGAGCCAGGTGTGGGGCCCAGTGACCTGGGGCCACTTCCTGCTTCTCTCTGAGCTGGAGGTCTTCTCTGTGAAAAGGAGGTTGAACTAAATGAACCTTCTGATCTCTTCCAGCCCCAAAAGTCTATGAAAACTCTTCGCCTAAGCTCCCTGGCCCTCCCTGGTTGGTGAATCACTCTGTTGTTCAGTGAGAGCCCGCTCTGTGCCCAGTCCGTAGCCGGGTGTTGTAGGATCCAGATGGGGGCAAGACAAGACCCCTACCTTCTTGGAGCTAGCGGGGAGGAGGCTGACAAGCAGCAGAGGTCTGGGGTTTATAAGTTTCCTGTGTCCTAAGTACAGGGGGGCCCCTAATTTTGGAAAGTTGTAGAGGCAGTGACCTTTGGGTTTAGCTCAAAACAGAAACAGCCAAAACCGGTTTGGCTCAGTGAGTAGAGCGTTGGCCTGCGGACCGAAAGGTCCTAGGTTCGATTCCGGTCAAGGGCATGTTCCTTGGTTGTAGGCACATCCCCAGTAGGGGGCGTGCAGGAGGTGGCTGATCGATGTCTCTCTCTCATCGATGTTTCTAACTCTCTATCCCTCTCCCTTCCTCTCTGTAAAAAATCAATAAAATATATTAAAAAAAAAAAAAAACAGAAACAAACAATGCAAACAAAACCGAACAGACAGTGATGGGGAAGTGACCTTCCCGGAAGCCCCCCCTGCATGCCACGTACTGCGCTAAGCACGTTCTTCTCTTTTTCTCTTGCATCTTCCCAGCAGCCCTCTGACGAGGGAATATGGTGCCAGTTTTACATAAGAACCACTTGCAGCTTGGAGGGGCTGACTGGGAGAGGCAGATGTTGAAATGAGGTCTGTAGGATACAAAAGCACATCTTCTTTATGCAAGTTCACACCAGATTACAAAATTAAATAATTTGAGAAAACATTTTTATAAAAGTTCAGCTACTTCCCCAACGATCACTTCTCTTTTCATTTTTGTACATTATCTTCCAAACATACTCTTTTTATATTGTGTGCCTATCCAGCCAGTGCAAGGGCCCTGGAGGTAGTAATGCTCTTGGCATATTTGCCCAGAACACGGGGCAGGGAGGGGTGTGTGGAGGGCAGAAGGTAAAGTGGGAAAGGTAGCCAGAGCTGATTGCAAACATTTCTGCAGACCACAGAAGGGACTCTTATTTCCAATGTGTTTTTCCTTTTTCTTCCAATTCCCACTGTTTCAGCAATGCCACAATTCAACCCAGTGGATTTGGCTTCAAAATCCAACATTAAGTTTGTTTTCAGCGGTGGCAGTGCACTCATGAGTGTGTGCACACATGTGAGTTTGAAGCGAACACTTCTGATCACATATCCAGCACACGGCTGTTGCTTCTGATTAGCCGTGTCAGGCTGAATCCATAGGCGTGAGAGTCCCGATTCAAAGTGTTTGGTCACCTGTGTGGCTCCAGACCCGTGAGGCCACAAGGTAACTGCAGGAGGAGAGAGGAGCCTTCCAGGCAGTGCACCTGTGTGTGCAAAGGCATGGAGCCGAGGCAGAGCAGGCTTGCTGAGGCCTCGGGCCTGAAGGAGGAGGGGCGGGAGGTCAGAGAGTGTAGGCCTCCTGAGGAAACAGCATGTGAGTCTCCTGGATCTTCCCCTTCAATTCAAGAAGCAAAGTTGGGGCCAAACTGGTTTGGCTCAGTGGATAGAGTGTCGGCCTGCGGACTGAAGGGTCCCGGGTTCGGTTCTGGTCAAGGGCATGTACCTTGGTTGTGGGCACATCCCCAGTGGGGGGGTGTGCAGGAGGCAGCTGATCAATGATTCTCTCATCCATGTTTCTGACTCTCTATCCCTCTCCCTTCTTCTCTATAAAAATCAATATATTTTTTTAAAAAAGAAGCAAAGTTGGAGCTTTAAAATTATTTTCAGTTTCAAAAACAAAAACAAAGAACCATAAAACAACCCACCCAACCTTTTATTACCTTAATGTTGCATTTACAGAAAAATTGTAAAGATCATGCAAACAGTTTCGCATGATACCGCCTGTGTTTCCCACTTGCTAACCTCTTACGGTGGTACCTTGGTCATAGGACGGCACTGAGGCAGGTGCATTGCTATGAATGACATCCTGCACTTTATCCAGATTTCATTCGTTTTCCCACGGACGTCCTTTTTCTCTCCAGGACCCACAGTCCCACGTAGCATTTAGTTGTCGAGTCTCTTTATCTCCTGTGGTCTGTGACAGGTTGTCAGACTTGCCATAGGTCATGACCTTGAACCTTTGGAGGCATGCTGGCCAGGTAGCCTCTGCATTTTTAAACTTTTCCCGTTTGGAATTGTGATCTTGAGAGGCTGTGAAATGCTGAGATCAAGCTCAGGACTCAGGAGCTGGAGGGCCCTGAGTTCAAATCCTGATTCTGTCCCCAGCCCATGAAGGGACATTGAATGAGAATCCCTCCCTTCCTCCGTCTCTCCACTCTGACCGTGGCTGTGGCGGGAGGCTGCTCACCTCGGTGAACTGGACAGAGGTGTGTGTGCTCATCACCGCAGGAGTCACTTCTGGTTTCATTGGTGAGTGGCCACCCACTAGGATCGTGGGACCGATGGCCCTGAAGACCTTGTTCGACGCCCCCTCCCCACTGCCCGGGAGCCAGGGTGATGAATGCCAGAGCGAATGCGGATGGGGAGACGTGCAAAGTTGCAGGAGGCTGACACTGTGCAAAGTTTCTGAAAAATAATGTCCTAATTCGATCCTTGCAGTAACTCCACAAGGTAGCAAGATGGGTTGTCTCTGTTTTAGAGATGAAGAAACTGAGGCCCAGAGAAGGTCTAGAATCTGCTGAAGGTCATGGAGGAAAGAAGGGGCAGAAGGCAAGACTTGAGCCTGGACTGGGAGAGCCTACGGTTGGGCAGCTACTCCTCTTGGCATAGCCCGGCCTGAGCTGGCCGGAGGATGGGGCAGCGGCTCTGGGTGGAGAAGCCCTGCCCCCCTGATCCTGGGCTGGGGAGGGGGGTATCCTGTGGGGCAGGAGGACTGGCATTGGGCTGGCAAGGCACATCAGGGTGGGAGACTGGGGTTATGGATTCCCAGTCTGTACACGTCATATCGTCATATCGATCTCAGGTCATTGTATTACAGGGAGTGTTTCATTTTGTAATGTGGTGTGTTTGTTTTTTGTTTGTTTTTCTTTAGGTGATTTCATTTTTAACCCTTAAGTTACCTGTGAAACCAGCCTGAGCTCAAAGCTTATAACTGGTGTCCAGCTTCCCAGGTTCACCTGGGGACCAGCAGTCCTTCCACTGGGTCACCTCCTGTGTCTGTGTCTTTAGGCCTCTTGGGTACATGGCTAAGCGCTGTCTTCATTTCCAGAGAGGGAAGGAGAATGGCTGAGACCCGATAGGGCGAGTGACTCTCTCAAGGACACACAGCCTCAGAGCTGGGCCAGAAGTCATACTGGTTAGGGATGGAGCCTGCAAACTGGGGAATATGCCACCATCTCCTGATTCATAGGCTGATGCTCAACCACTGAGCCACACCGGCTGAGCCAGAATCAGTTCTTGATCTCAGCTTGGAGGAGGAAGAGGGGGGTGAGTCAGACCCCCAGACCTGGGTGTCACCCTGGAGTTTAAAACTTTACCCTTTAATGTACCGGAGACACCGTGTGACCCATGATACTCAGCATTCTTGCACCTCAATGGATTTTCCCATCTGTAAAGCAGGATTGAAAATCCTGAGTTTTCATGAGGGTTCAAAAAGCTGATATGGCCCTAGCCGGCTTGGCTCGGTGGATAAAACGTAGGCCCACGGACTGAAGAATCCTGGGATTCTGGTCAAAGGATTTCGGTGGCACACTTGACAGGAGCAAAGAGAGGCAACCAATCTATGTGTTTCTCTTTCTGTCTCTTCCCCTCCCTTCCACTCTCTCTAAACAAAGAGTTAATGGGAAAATATCCTTGGGCGAAGATTAACATCAACAACCAAAAGTCTTCTCTGTGAAAAGCAGAGTTTAGTGCTTAGCAAAAGGGACATTTCAGGATCTTATTCCATTAAATAACACAGCGGCATTCCTGTCTTTTTTCCCTCCAAAGGGCTTCCATGTCTGTTTTCTCACTGTGTCCTTACCAAAGCCCAGCGAAGGAGGTGGATGTTCTTGGTTCCGCTCACCAGTGCAGCAGCTGAGATGCAGGGGAGTGTGGGATACACCAAGGCCACTCGGCAAACCTGTGGGCTCGCCGAGGCCGGACCCCGAGGTCCCAGGGGCCACCGGCTGGGTTAGGTGTGTCCAGTCTGGCACACCTGCAGCCACAAGAGCTAGCAGCACCCCGGCCCCTCCCTCCGTTCTCCACTCCTCCTCCTCCCTCACCTCCCTGGGAGCGGCTATCTTCCCAGGGAGGCTCCGCCTCTCAGGCCTGGGGCAGGGCGGTGTCATTGCCCGCAGCATCTTGGTGGGATGGAGGTTGCATCAGTGAGCAGTAATTGAAATGCAAAATAACATTTTGATCGAGCCAGCAGGCTGTTTATTTATCAGATCAATATTCAAAATGCTCCATCTGGGGAAGTCAGCTGTGATAAGTGACAGCTAGCTCTTCCTAGGGCGAGTCTGTGCCCCTCCCTCCACAGCCCCAGGGACTTTGGGGGGCCGCCTCTCCACCCCCCAACACACACCTCTGCTTCTCCCAGCCAGCTTATCCAGGAGACTCAGACCCAAACGGTCAGGCCCTGCTTGCTGTGGCTGGAGGGACCGCAGCCAGGAGGGCTGAGGAGGCATAGTTAACAGCGCGTGTTTGTGGAGTACCTCCTGTGTGCAGCCACCCCTGTGGGGGCTTCACGTTTATGGTGTCATTTATTCAATCCTTACAGAAACTCCACGAGGTTGGGCACCTTTTCACGTCTTGCAGATGGAGACACTGAGGTGTGGGGCGGTAGAGCAACGGGTGGCACCACCAGTGAGTGACCAGGGTGGGATTCGAACCCTGAGGGTCTGGGCCCAGAGGCTGCATTCCTGAGCAGGCAGCCTGCATGGCCCCTCCCCTGTCCTGATTCTAGGAGGCAGGCAGCAGCCGGGGCGCTTTTCACTTACTGTTTTTCCAACCTCACTTTTCACAGGTTTTCATAAGTCACTTTGATTTCTTGTGTTCAAGTATCTTTTGTAACATTTTGAAACCAGGTGTGGCTTCTTTCTTTCTCTTTCTTTCTCTCTCTCTCTCTCTCTCTCTCTCTCTCTCTCTCTCTCTCTCTCTCTTTTCTTTCTTTCTTTCTTTCTTTCTTTCTTTCTTTCTTTCTTTCTTTCTTTCTTTCTTTCTTTCTTTCTTTCTTTCTTTCTTTCTCATTCTCTCTCCCTCCCTCCCTCCCTCCCTCCCT